>JABUQX010031518.1:0-7500 GCA_015478945.1 Trachelipus rathkii | reverse complement strand
TGATAGTTGTGAAAAGATGAAAACCATAATCCAAAATTAATTAAATATGAAAATTGAAGTTCGTATCGATAATGTTCGTTTGCTTGAGTCATCTTCTCGGAGTGTTTTGATTGAGAATTTTAGTATTATTGTAGTTTTTTCTTTTTCTTCATTTTGTTTTTTTAGAAGGCGTTGATTGAAGTTCTGGGTGTTCTTTTCCGGGTTCACCAATTATATAGGGCTATTACTTGCTAAGTTGGTGGTTTCTTTAAGAGCAAGCACCCTATATAAGAGGATGGTAATTTAGAAATCCATATTTGAAATGATGTTTTTATTCAACATAAGTAAAATATGCAAAGTATAAAAGTAACAAAAGTCCCTTCTGTTGAGATACTCTCTTCGTAGACGAATTGGTAGTCACAGCCTTTTCCAGCGCGTTTTCCACCCTATTTTGTGCGAGGATTTGTGTTTGTGATTGAAATTCGAGTCGCAGCCTTTTCCTTGAAGTTTATCGCTCTTGCCGGGAGGATTTCTGGAGAGAGTATCTTGAGTGAGATTTTCTTCTGATTTTTAATAATTTGATCTGACTGAAGAGTATCTCAAAAGGACGAGTTTATATATATTTTTCATTGTTTGACCTCGTGTCACATAATATTTTTCCCGCAAATCCTAGCATGGGTACGAACATAAATTCAAATTTTTACAAAGTTAATGGAGTGCTACATATATATATATATATATATATATAAGTTATATATATATATATGTTGAAAGAGTTATTGGCGTTATACATATACATATATAAGGTTAAGGCTGGCTACAGCAGCCATATTAAGGCGTTGCGCTGCGCGCAGCGTTGGTGCGTTGGTAGCATGTTGCTACGTGCTGTTGCTGGGCTGGGTTGGCTGGTTACATACGCGTTGTTAAGAGCAGTTGGCGGGCGCGCTGGCAGCGGGCTAAGGTTACTGGGTTGTTACATATATATTGTTGTTGGTTATACAGCAAGCAGCATATATATTATATATGTTATTATATGTATATATATATATATATATATATATATATATTATTGGTTATTATATTAAGTTATATATATGTATATATATGTTATGCTACAGTTGTTGTTACATATATGCTGTTATTATTGTTGTTATTACATATTATTATTATATATATGTTATATTATAGTTATTCATGTATACATATATATATTATTGGTTAAGGTTATTATTATTGCTGTTATTATTGTTATATATTATATATTATATATTATTATTATTATTATTATTATATTATATATATTACATATTATATATATATTATATATATATATATATATATATATACGTATATATTTCATATTATTATGGTTATTATTATTATTATGTTACTAAGTAATTAAGTAATAATGTTGAATTTGTAGCAGTTGTTATACATATATATATATATATATAGTTATATATATATATATATATATATATATATATATATATATATATATATATATATATATATATATATATATATATATATATATATATTATTAAGTTACAAATATATTTATATATATTTGTTTATTATGTTATAGTTATAAAGATATATATGTATATTGTTATATAAGGTTATTGCTATATTATGTTATATATATATATATGCTACAAAGATATTGTATACATATATCTGTATATATATATGTACCTATTGTACATATATATATATATATATATATATATATTTATATATATATATATACATGTTGGTTATATACATATATATTATTGTTATTATTATATATATATATGTAACATTATTCCCTTTTATATGTAATTGTTGTTATATATATATTACATGTTGGTTATTATTATTGTTAGTTATTATATATATATATGCTGTATATATATATATATTATTATTATATATATATATATTATTACTATTATATTATTATTATTATTGGTTTTTTTTCATATATTGTTATTATATTATACTAACAATAAATTTGAGTGCTGATGAGCAGTTGGTTGTTGCAAAGCATATATATACATTATGTTATATATATATATTTTATTACATATATTATATATATATGTTTAAGAATATACGCCTATCGCGTTTGTGTTTCCATTATCGGTTGCCGGATACGAAAAAAAGTACATATATATATATATATTATTACATTTATATATATATATATATATATATTATAAGTTGTTATATTTTTATATGTTATGTTAAGCATATATTATTATGTTATTGGAGTTATATTATATATATTACTATGGCATATATATATATATATATATATTTACGTGAATATATATATGGCTGGTTAAGTTACATACATTGGCTAAGTTATATTATATTATATATAGCAAAGATATAATATGAGCATAAAGATATATATATATATATATATATATATATATACATATATATATATATATATATATATATATATATATATATATATATATATATATTTATATATTTAATATATATCTAAAAAATATAAATGAAACATTTTTTATATTTATATATATATATATATATATATATATAAATATATATATATATATATATATATATATATATATATATATATATATATATATATATATATATATATATATATAATATGTTATATATATATATATATATATATATATATATATATATATATATATATATATATATATATATATATTATATAGAGAGTTATATATATTATATATATATATTAGTTATTATTGTTATTATAAATATATATATTTATATATTAATATATATATATTATTGCTATATATATATATATATATATATATATATATATATATTATTATTATTAAGTTATTATATATATTATTATTATTATTATATTAGAAAAAGATATATATATATATATATATACAAGTTACATATATATATCAGTTATGCCCCTGGAAGATTACACTTGGGTAGGCAAAGTTATATATATATATATATATTATATAAAGTAAGTTTTTATTATTATTGGTACACATATATGCTAAATATATATATATATATATATATATATATGTTATAGGCAAGGTTAGTATATATATATATATATATATATAGCAGTTAGTAGTAGTTATTATTATATATATATATATATATATATATATATATATATATATATATATATATATATATAATATAACGAAAACTCTTTAACTGCAATACGTCCTTATTTATTTGAAGGAAAAATTTAATTTTTCACGTCCTTTTGAATAAAGCTATGTTTATTTATGTGTATTATATGCATAAGATTGACTCAAAGCCTGACATAGGCCTACCAGAATTTTTAAATAATTATTTTAATTATATAAAGGTAAACAACACTTAATTAATAAAAATGTTACATATTATTAAAATTCAATAAAGCACAACACCTTCACTGCCTCTATTCCAAAACTTAACTCAGCAAATATATGGTAAACATTTATGTTCACTCTGTCCACTTTAAGTGAAAATATCGTACATTGATAGATAGATAGATAGATAGTTAGATAGATAAATAGATAGATAGATAGATAGATAGATAGATAGATAGATAGATAGATAGATAGATAGATAGATAGATAGAGAGAGTAGAGAGAGAGAGAGAGAGAGAGAGAGAGAGAGAGAGAGAGAGAGAGAGAGAGATTAAAAATCTTTTTTCAAATTATTTCGTACGATTTCACTGGGTGAGCGAAAGTTTCGTACTCGCGAAATTTGCTTATTTTTTCGCTCAACAGCAAGGTATGACGCTTGGCTTTTTCCTATATATTTTATATGAAATATGAAGATCTACCCGTACGCCCACCGCTTTCCAATTTACTCTTAGGAACAGAGTAGGAAGGAAAATTTCCAAATGAATTTAATTATTATAATTGTTATTACTAAAGTAGTTGATTTTCTTTAAATTTATTTTATAAATCAGTTTCTTTTTTACACTTTCATATAAAATTCTAATAATTTATTTTACTTTACCATTTAAATTATTTTATTAAAAAGACTAAAAAATATTGGGTAGGAGCTACCTACCCTGCCTACCCTATGTATACGTGCCCTCGGATATATATAGGCGTTGTTGTTAAGTATATGTTAAGGATATATATATATATATATATATATATAGCATAGTTAGTTATATATATATATATTATAGTTATATATATATATATATATATATATATATATATATATATATATATATATATTTTATATAAATATATTTATTTATATATATATATATATATATATATATATATATATATATATATATATAAAGAGTAGTAGTATATATACAGCATATATATTTATATATAAATATATATATATATATATATATATATATATATATATATATATATATATATATATATATGTCTGTCTGTCTGTTTGTCTGTTTGTCTGTATTAACATCTTAGGATAAAAGGTCAAATCAAAGGCCGATATAACCCGACACAAGGCGTTTGAAAACGTGAAAGTCTCAGGAAGTTAGAAAAATAGGTAAAAGGAGTGTGTTCAACACTTTACCAGTAGTGCATGAAAAATCGAACAGAGGTTACGTCAGGAGTCAGAAAGTTGGAAAGATAAAGAATGATCCTGCGTGAAAAGAAGAAGAGTGGCACAAGCTTTCGTCAATAGAGGAGGTACTCGACTAGAGAGTTCTAAAAGGAAGTGTTCATTGTAAATGAGAGCAACGGAGAGTAAGTGGTAAAGGAGAGTGATTCAACAATTCGACGGGTTTGGAAATGTTGGAGAAAGTTATCTAATAGGGTAGATTACAAATTGAAAAGCCCTAGATTGCACCTTATCGAGGAGAACAGTGTGTGTGTGGAACGATCCCAGATATGCACTGCATACTCCATACAAGGTCAATTGGAATGGCGAGCAGAAATCAATAAGGCGCACAAGAACACCGAACCTCTTTGAAGCTTGTTTAGAAAGAGAAGAAATATGATCCTTATTGCTAATCTCTTGAGAAATGGAATAGCTAAGAATTTTAAAATAAGAAGGCTGGAGATGTGATTATCGAAAATGATATGGTTGTGTTAAAGATATTAATTATAGATATAATTATAATTATAATTATAATTATAATTATAATTATCGATATAAAATAATTATAATTATAATTATAATTATAATTATAATTATAATTATAATTATAATTATAATTATAATTATAATTATAATTATAATTATATTTATAATTATAATTATAATTATAATTATAATTATAATTATAATTATAATAATATACATTTGTCATATAAATGGAAATAAATATTGCAAATTCAGTTAGTACTTTATTAAAAAAAAAAAAATTTAAATAATTAAAAACCAAGAATGAGAGGTAACAAAATTTTTTTTGTAAAAACAAATTTCATGTATATAAAATAAAATAACAAAATTACTTCTTCATATGATAAAAAATATTTAATATTATAAAAAAAATCGAAATTAAATTAATAATTTATTATTAAAAAGCGGAAAGAAAAAAAATGAAAATAAAAGAAAAGAAACTAATTAAATTTTCAGAAGAAACTCGAGTGACTTAAACCTTAAAATTAAAATTCAAGTGTCGACCACACCAACGCTACAAAGGAATGAAGAGTTATTCCCCTCACGTAGAAGGAGAGCTCAAGATTTAGTGAAGAGACTCTTCCCTTATCCTGCGGCGTTTCATCTCGAAGATTCGGCACGTCACGTGACCATATTTTTATGAGACAACTTCAATTCAATTGTAGAGTTTATTTTTATTGTCACCCCTTTAACTATAATTGCATCATCTTCAATTAAGTATATATATATATATATATATATATATATATATATATATATATATATATATATATATATATATATATATATATATATATATATATATATATATACATATATATGTATATATATATAATGTATGTATGTATATGTATGTTCATGTAACGTGCAAAAATACGTATAATAATACATATTTAAATATATTTAATAATAATAAACATAATAATATTATAATAATAATAATATAAAATGAAATTTGTAATATATAATATAATTATATATAATATACATATATATAATAATAATAATAATAATAATAATAATAATAATAATATGTAATAATAATAATAATAATAATAACTTATATATATATGTATATATATAATAATAATATATATAATAATAATATATATATATATTTAAATAACTTAAAATAATTAATTATAATAATAATAATATAAAAATAATTTATATATATAAGGATATTTACCTATATGCACAGATGTACGGTTGAATAACATATACATAATAATAATAAAAATAATAATAATAATAATAATAATAATAATAATAATAATAATAATAATAATAATAATAATAATAATAATAATAATATATAATTATAATAATATGATATATATATATATATATATATAAATATATAATTAGATAATATATATATTTATATATATATATATATATATATATATATATATATATATATATATATATATATATATATATATATATATATATATATATATATATATATCTTCTTCTTCTTCTTCTTCTTCTTCTTCTTCTTCTTCTTCTTCTTCTTCTTCTTCTTCATCTTCTTCTTCTTCTTCTTCTTCTTCTTTTTCTTCTTCTTCTTTATCTACCTCTTTGCCCCAAGACTGTGTGTAAGGTGCGTGTCATGCATCGGAAAAGAAAAGCAGTAGAAGAATATGACAAAAGTCGAAAGGAAAGCCCAGCCTTACAGACCCCTCTGTACCATTAATTAGTGAGAACTCGTCAAAGACAGAAAAACCACCCTAGAGCTTCATGGGACAGCGACGGACCCTCACTATGGTAAATCGTCAATGTTAGGGTTCATTCCTTGGCCCAGGTGGGCCACAACCATGCCCCAATACAAAACCCCGTTATTCACTCCTATAATGAACCTTTATTCTCGCCTCTGACAAACTCACATTTCTCTCCTTCAGACATTCGTTCACCGACTCAATCCACTTTCGCTTTGGTCTCCCAGCCGGTCGGTTCCCAACACACTATACATTCGCTTAACCAACCAACTTTCATTCATCCTTTCCACATGAATAAACCATCTCAACATACTTTCATTTATTCTCTCATTTACCCCTTTCTTTACACCACATAGCTCTCTAATACGTTCATTCCTCATTTTATCAATTCTTCTCACACCTAGCATGCCCCTCAGATTGTCCATCTGAGCACATTGAACTTTAGATCTATACTCCTTATCCCAGACCATAGTCTGGCTACTATACAATAACACATGTAACAACATACCCTCATGTAAGACCCTAGCGCGCTCAAGACTTAGTCTCTTTACATTCACCAACGATTTAATTGCACCAGCAACTTTCCTGCCATTCACAACTTTCTTACTACACTCTGCATCTCCGTCCTTTTCATTTCAACACATACCCTAAATATTTAAAATCAGACACTTGTTCCAGCTGCTCACACCATCTAACATGGTTTCAC
>JABUQX010031517.1:45000-57500 GCA_015478945.1 Trachelipus rathkii | reverse complement strand
TAAGGAAGAGGAAGAAAGAAGACTATTTTTCGTCTCTTTTGGAATTTTTCACGGTTTGCTCAGTCGATTATAGCAGAGGAGGAGTCCCGGATTATTAAAGATCTCATAAGGAAACATTAAGGAAATTTGTATATTTTTTCCGGTCTTGAGTAACAAAAGGAACTCCATACATATTATTATTATTATTATTATTATTATTATTATTATTATATATTATTACATAATATTGTTATTATTATATATTATTATTATTATTATTATTATACATATATATATTATTAGTATATATATTATACATATTATTACATATTATTATATATATATATATATATATATACATATATATATATATTATTATTATTATATTATATATTATTATATTATTATTATACATATTATTATATATATTATTATTTACTTACATATATACATACATACATACATATTATTATTATTAAGTTATTATATATATGATATTATATTATTATTATTGAGTTATTATACATATTATTATTATTATTCATATATTATGATATATTATTATTATTATTATTATTATTATTATTATTATATATATATATTATATTATTATATATATATACATATTATTATTATATATATATTATTATTATTATTATTATTATATATATATATATTATTAAATTATATATATATATATAAATTATTATTATTATTACATAACATATATATTTTTATTATTAAATACATATACATATATTATAAACATATTATTATTATTATTTGTTAAACCTATATTATTATTATATATATTAAATACATATTATTATTATTAAAACATATATATATTATATATATTACATATATACATATATTATTATTATTATTACATACAACATATTATTATTATTATTATTATTATTATTATTATTATTGATATTATTATTATTATTATTATTATGATATTGCTATATTATTATCATGATCAGACATATCATCAGTATTGTACATTATTATATTATTATTATTAGTTAAGTTATTGTAGTAATAAAAATATTATTATTAAACTTATTATTAATTATTATTATTAAAATTATTATTATATTATTATTATTATTATTATTATTATTATTATTATTATTATTATTATTATTGCTGGTTACTTACATATATTATTATATATTATATTATTATTGGTTATTATTATTATTATTATTAGCATATATACATACATACATATTATTATTATACATATATATTATATTACACATTATTATTATTATTATATTATATTATTATTATTATTACATATATTATTATTATTATTATATATATTATTATACATATATATATTATTATACAGAGTATAAATATATATATATTATTATATATAAACATATATATATTATTATTATTATATATAACATATATATATATATACATATTATTATTATTAAATATTATATATATATATTATTATTATTATTATTATTACATATATATTATATATATTATTATTATTATTATTATTATTATTATTATTATATATATATACATATTATTAGGGCTCTTTTGTGTTATTGGTCAACACCATTTCCTTTTCTCCTCCCATTTAAACGGCACCTTTCAGATAAGGAGCAGCTGTAAGGTCATTGGCGGGAGGAGACCAAGCAGCCTAATGAGGAACGTGGTGGCACCTAAAGCTCCAGGTTGCCTTAGCAAAAGATGAAAATTTGGATATTAATCGGATGTTGGCAGTATTGGAGGGAATAACTCAGGCTTTGACAATTAGAAGAGGACTTACATGTACAGGAGAAGTACCGATAGTCACAGCACAGAAGAGTGAGGTAATAGAAGTTACAAATACAGGACAGAAGATTGAACCTGTAGGAAATCTCAATATAAAAAATAGAGTGAGGATCGAGGACCAGGCCTACCAAAAATGGAGGCTGACCCGTGATCAAAGCGTTAAACAAAGGAATATCTCAAAGAAGGCACCACGGTATGAAACAGATGAGGAAAGTAGCTCAGAGAGGGCAACAAGTGACCCATTTGATGTGACGAATGAGCATAGCAGCAATAGGCCAAAGAGGAAGAATAAGAAAAGGAGAAGGAGGACGGAAAGAAAATACACTTTCGACGGAAGTTCTACAGCAGAAGAAGAAACAGAAGAAGCTGAGAGTGAATTGGACCAGGGAGGAAAAAAATGGCTCAAAAGGCTAATAGAATTGGAAGAGTCAGGTGTGGAACATACTAAGGCAGTGAGTAAGATATTTATCGTTTTGGCCGGTGAGATGGTGGAGGTGATGAAGTCATTTAGGAGGAGTAATATAAAGGCTGTGAAACCTTTAAAGTATGGGAAGGAAAAAGTCCAGAAATTTGAGGCATTTATAGAAGACTACGAACGATATGCCAAGGAACAACTGGGTAAAGACAAAAGTCGTTGGGCGGTAGAACTTAGAAATTTCTTAGAAGGTCCGGTACTAAGGACATACTATAGTATATACAGGGCTAAGGTCAAATATACCACCATAGTGGCTAGATTAAAGAGCTGGTGTAAGGAGGAAAAAGAAACCGAGCAGATAGATTTACAAAAGGAGTTTTGGAGGTTAGAGATGCGGAAAAATGAAAAGGTGGCTGAGTTTGCGTTAAGGGTGCAAACCACTTACGAGGCAGCCACTAAAGAGGAAGATAGGGACAAACAAATATTGAAGAAACAATTTTTGAATTGTCTCCCGAAAAAGATGGCAAGGAGATTCAGAATAAGGATGGGAAATGAGAAAGAAAGCCTTAAAGTAAGGTGGAAAGATGTGCTAAACTGGGCACAGGAGGAAGACGAACTGGATGACCAGGAGGGAGGAGGAATCAAAGGATGAAGGGATACCAATATGGGCCACACTAAATGGAGAACAAAACACAAAAGGGACATACGCAGATAAAGTGCGTTATGGAAGGCCAGTATATCAGCAGAAAACAAATACAAGGGAATACAACAGGCAAAATAATGAAAGATATGATACTGAGGTAAAAAGAGAAAAAAGATGTTACTGGTGCAACAGGGTAGGACATTTTAAAAGAGAATGTCGAAAATATAATGGGTGGTGCTTAGGATGTGGGAGTAATGAACATAGAATTGGATCCAGAAGAGGGTTCAGACAACAAGAACAAGGTTATAGAAGGCAAGATCAACAGGACATGGGTGGACAAAGGCAGAATGAGAGGAAACCCATCGAAAAAAATGCTTTTTATGCAACCAAATGGGGCATTGGAGGGATACGTGCCCATTTCAGGAACAAATAAACGAATTAATAAGGCCACAAAAACAAGCAACTTCGGGAAACGAGGTAGCTCCGTTGGGACCGGGACCGAATCGGAGCGAACCCCCAAAATA
This sequence comes from Trachelipus rathkii, assembly GCA_015478945.1. Lineage (NCBI taxonomy): Eukaryota > Metazoa > Arthropoda > Malacostraca > Isopoda > Trachelipodidae > Trachelipus > Trachelipus rathkii. The sequence goes on along the minus strand of JABUQX010031517.1, from coordinate 54,130 downwards.
AATCTTCCCAAAATTAACCCGGCCAACCAGGTGGCGTGCAAAGGGTATTCGAGGAAGATGATAAAGAACAAGAAATGTGGCAAAAGGGTAAAACCATTTAGGAACCAGCCCGGCTATTCAAGGTGAATTCCATCTACACAATGAATACAGGGTTGAAACAACAACAGAGGATGAAATAGAGGAGGCACCAGCAGGTATCGTGTACAGTGCACTCCCCAATAAGGTCAAAAAGACAAAAAAGGGTAGGATGGAAATTAAGGAAACATGGGACCTTCTACAATTGGCCATTGGTAAACCAAGCCATAAGAAGGATATAGGAATTCAAACGGAGTATTTAGGAGAGGATAAGGAGACACAAACAGAGGCAGAACCTATGCCATCTCCTATAGATACTAGTGATCTCTTGGATTGGGTGGATTCAGCACCAGAGGATGCAAAGTCAGATGCGGAATTCGACTTACAGAGTTTTGAAAGAGAGTTAAGGTTCCCTAATAACAGTTACACCATAGGTATAACCATTTCAGACGCCACTGAAGAAGAAGAGGAGGTTCCAGGAAGTATAACTTCGGTACATGATGAGGATATACAGGTAGATAATCATGTTGCAAGTAACTTAAATATCCCTTTTTATAATTCCAGATCAATTCATGAGGAGTTAAAAGAAGTTGGTGAGGATCCTGAACAAATGATGTTGGCTGATGGGTCAGAAGGACAGGAAGAAACCCAACAAGGATCAGAGATTAGACATCGGCCAATGACACGGTCAAGAGGGTCAGCTCCAGATCTCCCGAATGTACAGAAAAGGGTATTGGAGTATGAAAGGAGGGCTGAGGAGAGAAGGGCGTCTAGTGGAAACTAGGTGAGTTTACTACTCTTGTTTATATTATTATTGAATTTTTTTTATTGTTTATTATTGTTTGTTTTATGGGATGCTTCCTTTCTTTAAAGATTGGGTTTCCAATCTTGAAGGGGTGAGTAGTGTCACGAGTCAGATGACTCGTGTCATCAAATTAAACAACCTCCTAATTTTTACAAAGTAGAAAACCATATCCAGGCTGAAAGAAAAACTCATTGATTCTCAAAAGAAGTTCAGGTAAACAGTTGCATTGAATTTCAGTTCAAAAGTGTCTAAGTTATAAGGATTTCATTACGAAATTGTGATTGCCAACTTTATAAAGATTTGTTAAGTTGTAATTGTCAACTTCCGAAGGATTTATCTACTAAATTGTGATTTCCAGTGTTATAAGAAACAAACTCTCCCAAAATTGGTATGTATAATTAAATATAAAGTGATATTTACGATAGTTTAAAATCTAAAAGTAGGAATAGGATTTATGACTTGCTGTTTAAATTTAACGAAATAACGTTTAAAGTTTAATTAAAATATAGCAGTGTTAAAGCGTAAACTGTGGAGAATTAGATACGGATAAACTAAGGGACATTGTTAGAATACGAGGAATTACCAAAGAGTATTGTAAAATTTATATATAGGATCTTTTCGGTTTGAAGGACAATGAAAACTGTATTAGGAATGGATATGATAAACGAAAAAGTTTAGAGTAAAAATGACACAGAAATTTATAGGTTAGAATACGAGGAAAATTATATTAAGAATAGTCATGATAAACGAAAGGTTTAGAGTAAAATGACACAGTAACTATAGGAAAGAATTAGTCAAAAGGATTTAGGAGGAATTATATATATAGCAGTATATATATATAATATATAAATTATATATATATATATATATATATATATATATAAAAAAAAGAGTAATAAAGATATATATATATAATAAATATTATATATATATATATATATATATATATATATATATATATATATATATATATATATATATATATATATATATATATATATATATGTGTATGTGTATATGTATTGATGATACGTGCATGGTTAAAAACACATCCAAAGGTATAATAAGGATCTTTTAAGATATGAGAGGCCCACATTTGAGAAAAGGGGCGCACATACAAAATTTAAGCTACAATTGTCGAACGAAGGAATAAGGTAGAATCAGATTATTATTATTATTATTATTATTATTATTATTATTATTATTATTATTATTATTATTATTATTATTATTATTATTATTATTATTATTATTATTATTATTATTATTATTATTATTATTATTATTATTATTATTATTATTATTATTATTATTATTATTATTATTATTATTATTATTATTATTATTATTATTATTATTATTATTATTATTAACATCGTTATTGCTATTTCCGTTATTATATCTAATATTTAGGGGTTATGAGCATTAGTGTTTATCATATTATTCCGCGGGTTATTAATATCATTAGGTTAACTGAATCGAGTGCTAGGTTATTACTTTATTCGGTACCTTTATAAATATTATTTGTACGAAAGGTTTTTTGGGATTATTATTATTATTATTATTATTTTTATTATTATTATTATTATTATTATTATTATTATTATTATTATTATTATTATTATTATTATTATTATTTTAATATTATTATAATAATAATTTTTATTGTTTTTATGACAAAAGAATTTCTTTAATATTATTATCATTATTATTATTATTATTATTATTATTATTATTATTATTATTATTATTATTATTATTATTATTATTATTATTATTATTATTATTATTAGTAGTAGTAGTAGTAGTAGTAGTAGTAGTAGTAGTAGTAGTAGTAGTAGTAGTAGTAGTAGTAGTAGTAGTAGTAGTAGTAGTAGTAGTAGTAGTAGTAGTAGTAGTAGTAGTAGTAGTATTATTATAATGTTGTGACTAATTCATCTAATTATTAAATTAATGAAGGCAAGAATTAATAATTAATGGTTGGTCATTTATGATTTCAGGGAGCCGAGTCTAGGACCCAGCTCAGAAATTGGATTCTGATCGGACCCAGAAGCGAGGTCAAGTCCGATAAGGTCACGACCAGATATTAAGGCCAAGGCTGCAATTAATAGCCAACTAAGAGCTAAATTTAGAGGCCCAGGTTAACCTTAGGTTAGCCACTGAGATTTAAACCAGACCACGGAAGATTCCTAAGGTCGAAAGGTCACACAGGTCGTGTGTCAGTTGGATCAGGTCGTTCAAAGGAGTAAAGAGCACCTTCCGAAGGATTATTCGTCTGAATAACGACGTTTAAAGGAAGTATTGCTCTTGTACCTTCTATAAACAATTTAAACTGAATTTGTAAATAATAAATTTAACCCGGGTTTATATTGTACTATATATTTTGTTTCGAAATAAATTGGTGTTTAATATTTAGCTCAGGTAGTAATAGGGTATTTATAAATTAAAGTTAGAAGCCATAGGTAGTTAGGATTTGATATAAAAAATACTAAATTATCCATATTATTTATTATATATATTAAAAAAAACCAGCATTTGTGTCTCTCAATCCCTTTTTTTCTCTTATTTTCATCGTAACAGGAAAAGTCCTCTGTAAAGGAACGCAAACCTTGCCTCCCTCTCTTAAAAAGGAGACGTAACAAAACAAACAATTTCAGATCCAACAATCTCATTTCACGGATTTCTTTACTTTACCAGGGTCGTACAAAATTTACAAGAGGACAAATCACCGGTGGTGAACGAGAAAAGAGGTCAATAGGGAGACTAATAAAGGTAAGGACAATTGTTAAGGAAGAGGAAGAAAGAAGACTATTTATTACGATCTCTTTTGGAATTTTTCACGGTTTGCTCAGTCGATTATAGCAGAGGAGGAGTCCCGGATTATTAAAGATCTCATAAGGAAACATTAAGGAAATTTGTATATTTTTTTACCTGGTTTTGAGTAACAAAGGGAATTTATATATATATAGAGAGCATATATATATAGTATATATATATATATATATATATATATGTGTGTGTGTGTGTGTATATATATATATATATATATATATATATAGAAGATATAAGGGTATTTATATATATATATATATATATATATATATATATATATATATATATATATATATATATATATATATATTTTTTTGTGTTGGTTGTCAATACTCATTTTTTTCCTTTCTTATTTAAAATGGGAACTTCAGATAAGGAGCAAGGTGATAGAGTTAATATGGAGGAAACCAAGCAGCCTACCGAGGAACTGGGTGCAATTGGGCACTTGGAAAAGTTCCAGGTTGCCTTAGCAAAAGATGAAAATTTGGATATTAATCGGATGTTGGCAGTATTGGAGGGAATAACTCAGGCTTTGACAGTTAGAAGAGGACATACATGTACAGGAGAAGTACCGATAGCCACAGGGCAGAAGAGTGAGGTAACAGAAGTTACCCATACGGAACAGAAGACTGACCCTAGAGCGAATCTCAATATAAAAAATAGAGTGAGGATCGAGGATCAGGCCTACCAAAAATGGAGGCTGACCCGTGATCAAAGCGTTAAACAAAGGAATATACCAAAGAAGACACCACGGTATGAAACAGATGAGGAAAGTAGCTCAGAGAGGGCAACAAGTGACCCATTTGATGTGACGAATGAGCATAGCAGCAATAGGCCAAAGAGGAAGAATAAGAAAAGGAGAAGGAGGGCGGAAAGAAAATACACTTACGACGGAAGTTCTACAGCAGAAGAAGAAACAGAAGAAGCTGAGAGTGAATTGGACCAGGGAGGAAAAAATGGCTCAAAAGGCTAGTAGAATTGGAAGAGTCAGGTGTGGAACATACTAAGGCAGTGAGTAAGATATTTATCGTTTTGGCCGGTGAGATGGTGGAGGTGATGAAGTCATTTAGGAGGAGTAATATAAAGGCTGTGAAACCTTTAAAGTATGGGAAGGAAAAAGTCCAGAAATTTGAGGCATTTATAGAAGACTACGAACGATATGCCAAGGAACAACTGGGTAAAGACAAAAGTCGCTGGGCAGTAGAACTTAGAAATTTCTTGGAAGGTCCGGTATTAAGGACATACTATAGTATATACAGGGCTAAGGTCAAATATACCACCATAGTGGCTAGATTAAAAAGCTGGTGCAAGGAGGAAAAAGAAACCGAGCAGATAGATTTGCAAAAGGAGTTTTGGAGGTTGCGTTAAGGGTGGAAACCCACTTACGAGGCAGCCACTAAAGAGGAAGATAGGGACAAACAAATATTGAAGAAACAATTTTTGAATTGTCTCCCGAAAAAGATGGCAAGGAGATTCAGAATAAGGATGGGAAATGAGAAAGAAAGCCTTAAAGTAAGGTGGAAAGATGTGCTAAACTGGGCACAGGAGGAAGACGAACTGGATGACCAGGAGGAGGAATCAAAAGATGAAGGGATACCAATATGGGCCACACTAAATGGAGAACAAAACACAAAAGGGACATACGCAGATAAAGTGCGTTATGGAAGGCCAGTATATCAGCAGAAAACAAATACAAGGGAATACAACAGGCAAAATAATGAAAGATATGATACTGAGGTAAAAAGATGTTACTGGTGCAACAGGGTAGGACATTTTAAAAGAGAATGTCGAAAATATAATGGGTGGTGCTTAGGATGTGGGAGTAATGAACATCGAACTGCGGAATGTGGATCCAGAAGAGGGTTCAGACAACAAGAACAAGGTTATAGAAGGCAAGATCAACAGGATATGGGTGGACAAAGGCAGAATGAGAGGAAGCCCATCGAAAAAAAATGCTTTTTATGCAACGTGCCCATTTTAGGAACAAATAAACGAATTAATAAGGGTACAAAAACAAGCAACTTCGGGAAACGAGGTAGCTCCGTTGGGACCGGGACCGAATCGGAGCGAACCCCCAAAATAAATCTTCCCAAAATTAACCCGGCCAACCAGGTGGCGTGCAAAGGGTATTCGGGGAGGATGATAAAGAACAAGAAACGTGGTAAAAGGATAAAAAATATATGGGATCTCTTGGAGTTAGAAAAAGATGAAGTCTATTCACAAAATGAATATAGGGTTGAAATAACAACAGAGGATGAAATAGAGGAGGCACCAGCAGGTATCGTGTACAGTGCACTCCCCAATAAGGTCAAAAAGACAAAAAAGGGTAGGATGGAAATTAAGGAAACATGGGACCTTCTACAATTGGCCATTGGTAAACCAAGCCATAAGAAGGATATAGGAATTCAAACTTAGGAGAGGATAAGGAAACACAAACAGAGGCAGAACCTATGCCATCTCCTATAGATACTAGTGATCTCTTGGATTGGGTGGATTCAGCACCAGAGGATGCAAAGTCAGATGCGGAATTCGACTTACAGAGTTTTGAAAGAGAGTTAAGGTTCCCTAATAACAGTTACACCATAGGTATAACCATTTCAGACGCCACTGAAGAAGAAGAGGAGGTTCCAGGAAGTATAACTTCGGTACATGATGAGGATATACAGGTAGATAATCATGTTGCAAGTAACTTAAATATCCCTTTTTATAATTCCAGATCCATTCATGAGGAATTAAAAGAAGTTGGTGAGGATCCTGAACAAATGATGTTGGCTGATGGGTCAGAAGGACAGGAAGAAACCCAACAAGGATCAGAGACTAGACATCGGCCAATGACACGGTCAAGAGGGTCAGCTCTAGATCTCCCGAATGTACAAAAAAGGGTATTGGAGTATGAAAGGAGGGCTGAGGAGAGAAGGGCGTCTAGTGGAAACTAGGTGAGTTTACTACTCTTGTTTATATTATTATTGAATTTTTTTTTTTTATTGTTTATTATTGTTTGTTTTATGGGATGCTTCCTTTCTTTAAAGATTGGGTTTCCAATCTTGAAGGGGTGAGTAGTGTCACGAGTCAGATGACTCGTGTCATCAAATTAAACAACCTCCTAATTTTTACAAAGTAGAAAACCATGTCCAGGCTGAAAGGAAAACTCATTTGATTCTCAAAAGAAGTTCAGGTAAACAGTTGCATTGAATTTCAGTTCAAAAAGTGTCTAAGTTATAAGGATTTCATTACGAAATTGTGATTGCCAACTTTATAAAGATTTGTTAAGTTGTAATTGTCAACTTCCGAAGGATTTATCTACTAAATTGTGATTTCCAGTGTTATAAGAAACAAACTCTCCCAAAATTGGTATGTATAATTAAATATAAAGTGATATTTACGATAGTTTAAAATCTAAAAGTAGGAATAGGATTTATGACTTGCTGTTTAAATTTAACGAAATAACGTTTAAAGTTTAATTAAAATATAGCAGTGTTAAAGCGTAAACTGTGGAGAATTAGCTACGGATAAACTAAGAGACATTGTTAGAATACGAGGAATTACCAAAGAGTAAAAAGTAAAATTTATATATAGGATCTTTTTGGTTTTAAGGACAATGAATTAGATACGGATAAAACTAAGAGACATTGTTAGAATACGAGGAATTACCAAAGAATATTGTAAAATTTATATATAGGATCTTTTGGTTTGAAGGACAATGAAAATTATATTAAGAATAGTCATGATAAACGAAAGTTTAGAGTAAAAATGACACAGTGATCTATAGGAAAGAATAGTCGTGCTGATTTAGGGAGAATTATATATATTATTATTATTATTATATATATATATAGAGGTTAGTTATATATATATATATATATATATTATATATATATATTATTATTATTATTATTATTATTATATTACAGAGTTATATATATATTATTATATATATATATTATATATATTATATGTATATATTATATATATCAAAAAAGAGATCTCTCTGATGTGTAATGCGTAATGTGAAAAAAAAAGATTTATATCTCCCACTTATAGTATTATTATATATATTATTATATATATATTTATTATATATTATATTATACATATTATTATATATTATTATTATTATTATATATTACATTATTACATATTATTATTATTATTATTATTATTATTATATATTATATATTATTATTATTATTATTATTATTATTATTATTATTATTATTATTATTATTATATTATTATATTTATATATTATTACATATTATTATTATTATATTATTATTATTATTATTATTATTATATATTATTATTAATATATTATTATTACTTCATTACTGATGATATTGGCTATTATATATATTATTATTATTATATTATTACATTAGATATATTATATTACATATTATTATTATTATTATTAATACATACATTATTATATTGCTGGTTATATATATGATATGTTACTATTATATATTACATACAGTTAAGAAAGAGTTGATACATTTCATATTATATGTTATTATTATTATTATTATCTATATTATTATTATTATTATTATTATTATTATTATTATTATATTATTACATATATTATTATTATTATATACATATTGATATTATTACATATATATATTATTATTATTATTATTACATATTATTAATATTATTATTATTATCTATTATTATTATTATATATACATATTTATTATTATTATTACATATATTATACATTATTACATATTATTATTATATTATTTCCATATTATTATTATTATTATTATTATTAATTTATATATATATTACATATTATTATATATATATCTATATTATTATGTTACATGATATTGAAGAAAGAAGATAAAGATATTACATTACATTAGCTATTATTATTGAGCTGTTACATATTATTATATTATATATATATATTATTATTATTGTTGAGTTATTATTATTGCTATATTATTATTATTATTATTGGTTATTATTATTACATATTATTATTATTATTATTATTATTATTTATGATCTTATGAGATATTATTGTTATATTATCATAATACATATTATATATTCTTATTATATAAATAATATTATAGATGAAATATACATATATTATTATTATTATTATAATATTATTATATTATATATATTATATTATTATTATTATTACATGCTGAAATTCAGTTCATGCTTTATTAATGGATACTTTAAGGGATACCTATGTTCGTAATAAGGACCTTTTAAGATATGAGAGGCCCACATTTGAGGAAAGGGGCGCACATACAAATTTAGGTTACAATTGCGAACGAAGGAATAAGTTAAAATCAGATTATTATTTATTATATTTATTATTATTATTATTATTATTATTATTATTATTATTATTATTATTATTATTATTATTATTATTATTATTATTATTAT
>JABUQX010031517.1:30000-42500 GCA_015478945.1 Trachelipus rathkii | reverse complement strand
ATTATTTTATGATTTTAAAAATTTGTATTGAAGGTATAATAAGTGAATTTTGATTGATAAATAAATAAATTGTGGAGTGGCATAACTACCAGTATATGTGCTTTTTGGACTCTAGATTTTGTTGAGGTTTCTTGCTTTGTTTTACTTGAAGAAGAATATTCAAGGATCTCAAGGATTTCAAGTGCAACTTAATAAAGGAAATTGAAGTAATTCTAAATAAAATTTAAGTACAAGTGTTGCGAAAAAATCATCATCAGGAAAGAATAAATTTACTGAGGTTTCCTACTTTGTCTTTACTTGAAAAAGATCACCTCAAGGTTTTCAAGTGCAACTTAGTAAAGGAAATAGAAGTAATTCAAATAAAATTAAATATTAGTGTTGCGAAGAAAAATCAACATCAGGATAGAATAAAGTAGTTAGTAGAAAAACAGGGAACTCTGTGAATGAAAAGAGTGTCTTAAAGATAGTTAGAGGGTATTCCATCAAGGAAAGTATATCAAGCAAGAAAGAATAAAGTGTAGAAAAAGCAAAGGAACTCTAAGAAGAGTATCTTCAAGACAGAAGGAGATTACATCAAGGATCCTTTTGATTTTACTATAGGAATAGATTACATCAAGGATCTTAATACAGAAGGAAGAGATTAATCAGGGAACTTATAAATTGATCAATATTGAACTCTGAGAAGAGGAGTGTCTTCAACAGTAGGAAGAGAATACACCAAAGTAATTATAAATTCCGTAAACAATAACATAAGTTTTAATTTAAGTTTTATAGATATAGTGTGAATTAGTTATAGAATATAGATTTAGGGTATTTTTTTTTTTTTTGTGGTTGTTTGAGTGGGGTTTGGAGCTTGAGGTATTGGGAAGTGCCTCAGGTTGTGGGATCCCGGTAAGCGTGCAGCCAAATCAAGTGTGGGAATAGTAGAAAGTAGAGTGGTGAATAAGAGGGTCAGGATAAAAGAGAGCAAGGGGGAGTAAAGAGATAGGATGGGTAAAAGAGAGATTAGAGTGGGTTGTATGAATGTGAGAGGGATAAATGAGGATCTGAAAAGGGAAGAAGTGGGGTTAATGTTCGAAGAAAAAAGGTTGGATGTGCTAGGGTTGACAGAAACAAAGCTGAAAGGATAGAGACTTTGGAAAATTTAAGGGTATGATTTCGGGGGTGAACGAGAGAGTGAGGGCGAGGGAAGGGGTAGGAATAGTTATGAGGAAAGAGGTGTGGGATAAGGTAAAATTGTGCAAATAGGTGAGTTCGAGAATAATGTGGGTTAAAGTGAAATTTGGGGGGGAAATGTGGGTTTTTATATGCGCGTATGCACCAGTAAATGGAGCGAGGGAGGAGGAGAGAGAAAGATTTTGGAGTGAGTTGAATGAATGTTGGGAAAGTTTCGGGGTTAATGATAAAATTTGTTTATTAGGAGATTTGAATGCAGGAGTGGGAAGAGAGGAGATGGGGAGAATTATAGGTCCATTTGGGGTAGGAGAAAGGATAATGGAGAAAGTCTGTTAGAGCTGTGTGTTGATAGAAGAATGATAGTTGGGAATACTTGGTTCAAGAAAAAGTGAAAATCATAAGATACATGGAAGAGTGACAACGGGGGGAGGGCTGATATTACTATGTGTATAAAAAAGGATAGAGGCAGATTACTAGATGTAAATGTATTCAGAGGGGCAGGTAGGGGTTATCTGATCACTATTTGGTGGTTGCTAGGTTAAGGGTAGGGGGAGAGGTAACGGTTAGAGAAAGAGAAAAAAAGAGGAGAATAGAAGTCATAAAGGTGGAAAAATTAGATGAGACAATGTGTAAGAGGGAGTTTAGGAGGGGTATGGAGGATAGGTGGAGGGACGTGAGAGGGACGGAAATTAGGGAAGTGGAGGAGGAGTGGAAGAGATTTAAAGAGACAATTCGTGGAAGAGGCCAGAAGGATATGTGGAGTAAAATAGGTGGGAGCAAGTAGAAGGAAAGGAAGTGAATGGTGGAGTGAGGAGGTGAAAGAGTTGGTGAAAAAGAAAAAAGAGGTCTATGTGAAATGGTTGGGGAATAGGAGAAGGGAAAGCTGGGAGGAATATAGAAGGGTTAGAGTGGAAGCAAAGAGGGCGGTGGAGAGGGCGAAGAGAAATGCAAATAATGAATGGTGTAGAAAAGTGGCAGAAAATTTTGAAACAGGGAGCAAGATATTCTGGAAAGAAGTAAATAAAAAAAGGAAGAAGATGGAGGGGTTAGGAGAGAGGGTTAAGGGAGGGGAAGGGGAATGGATAGGAGGGGAGGATAGGGTGAGGAAAAGGTGGGGGAATATTTTAGAGGATTATTGAATGAAATGGGTGGGAGAGATGAGGAGGATTTACAAGGGGAGGGGGGGGGGGTAGGGGATATGGAAATACAAATGGAAGAAATATTAGGGCGTTAACTAAAGGAAAAAAAGGAAAGTCCACAGGTCTAGATGGTGAGTATGGAAATGTTACAGTTGGGAGGCAGAGGGGTGGAGGAATGGTTGTACAGGTTATATAATTTATGTTGGAGGGAGAGTTCCACAGGATTGGGAGATGGTTGTTTGGTCCTGTATAAAGGGAAAGGGGATAGGATGGAGTGTGGGAATTATAGAGGTATTTGTCTTTTGAGTGTAGTAGGAAAAGTGTATGGGAGAATACTATTGAGAGGGTGAGAGATTTAACGGAAGAGAGAATGGGGAAGAACAAGGAGGATTTAGGGTGGGAAGGGGGTGTGTGGAAGTATTCACAATGAAGATGCTTGTGGAGAAAGGTATAGAAAGGAAGGGAAAGTGTATGGGTGTTTTTTTAGATCTGGAGAAACATATGATAGAGTGAAGAGGGGGAATTATGGAGGGGTGCTGGAGGAATATGGAGTAGGGGGTAAATTAGTTAAAGGTAAAGGCCTTTTATAGGAATAGCAGAATGTGTGTCAGCCTTTAGGAGGGGGGAGTGTGATGTTTGGGGTAAGAGAGGGGATTGAGACAGGGTTGTGTATATCACCGTGGCTTTTCAATTTATTTATGGAGAGTGTCTGCAGAGGAATGATGAGGGAGGGGAGAGGGGGGGATGGATAGGGGTGATAGATGGGAAGTGAACATGATACTATTTGTGGATGATACTGCCTTAGTGGCGAAGAATTCAGAAGGGCTGTAGTATTTGGTGAAGGAGTTTGAGAGGGTGTGTGGACAAAAGGGTCTTAAGATAAATCCAGGTAAGAGTAAAGTGTTAGTGTTTGAGGAGGAGGAAACAGATGAGGGAATGGGGTTAGAGATTAGAGTAGGAGGTGTAGTATTAGAAGAAGTAAAGGTTTTCAGATATTTAAGGATGGATTTGGGTAAGGAAGGAGGGATGAAGGAAGAGATAGATCACAGAGTAGGAGAAGGAATGAGAGCATTGAGTGGTCTGAGGGAATTATGGAAAGGGGGGGATTTATCACATAAACTTAAGATAAGTATGTTTGAAAAAATTTGTGTTCCAGCGGTACTATATGGGTGTGAAACATGGGGGTTGAATGCTAGGTCCAAGAAGAAGTTGGAAGTGTTTGAGATGAAAGGGTTGAGAGCGGTATGTGGGGTTAGTAAAAGAGAGGATTAGGAATAGGGTGATAAGAGAGAGATGTGATTGGAAGAATGGTTTGGTGAGAAGAGCGGAGAAGGGAATGCTAAGATGGTTTGGACATCTGGAGAGAATGGAGGAACAGAGGGTGGTTAGGAGAGTTTGGGAGGCGGAGGGGATAGAAGGAGAGGAAGGGGGAGACCAAGAAGAAGGTGGATGGATGGAATAAAGGAAATGCTGGAAGAGAGAGGGATGAGGGTGGAGGAAGGTAGGGTGTTGGCGAGAGATAGAATGGAATGGAGGAGGTGGGTGGGGGCGAGATGAAGGAAAATATGAATTAGGGAAGCTGCACGCACCACTACCCCGCTTAAGCGGGAATAAGTGTTTGTAAAATAATAATAACAAAAATAAAAATATGTAAATATATATATATAGAAATAAAAAAAAGATATATATATATATATATATATATATATATATATATATATATATATATATATATATATATATATATATATATATATATACCATCATCTTTTAATGATATGGAGCATCGAACATGGCTGTGCTTTCTGACTGCAAAACATTCTCCAAATTCCATTAGTGCGGAATACTCAGCTAAATGGCCAATATGATAATAAACTGAGACTTTGTCACAGCATAGTGTAGCTGAAAAGTAACTTTTCCCGTTGTACTGCTTCCTTCTTCTGAAAACCTTTGCAGTTCTTGGACGATGCCAACAAATTTTCCCTGAATATGGCAACACTTCTCTATTTAAGAGAACAGTGTCTTCCACAGAATACTGGAAAGTAGGTTGTTAGGGGCGTATTTCTTTGAAGAGCAAATTTACGAAAGAAGTTGATTATATATCCTTAACTATGGGTATTATGTTACATGTTCCTTGGTCACAATTCAAATGGTTCACAAGTTTCAGTTTTAACTTGCACAGTTAAATAACAGTTCTTGCTTATTTATATTTCTTTCGCAAAATATTTTGAACTCCACATTCTTTTCCTGCTATAATTAAAATGGACCAACAAATTTTTCTGCATCAAATAGTTTTGTAGGAAGTGAGAAAAGGCTGTAGTGTTTGTTAGCTTCCATTCCAGTCAATTCGACAATCCCGAGAAACCCTTCACAAACCTTCCCTTTCGTAAAAATATCGAACACTAATTGACAGGTGCTCCTTTCCTGATATATCTCAGCACTCATCTGCCAATATAGGGTAGGCATAATCTTTCTTTACGCTCTTAATGATAATCTTTAACCAATCCAAGTAGAGCAATGGTTTTTTTTTTTTTTTTTTATATTTTTGGTTTTTTTTTTTTTTTTTTTTTTTTTTAATATTTGCCTTTTTCGATATGCTATTCAAATTTTGTTTATCTGCCTCAATTTCATGTGAGTCAAGTTTTGGACCACACCTTGATGTAGATCTTTACACCTCAAAGGCAAGTCATATGCTCCACAAAACACTATATTCGAAATGACTGACGAAGTGATTTTTCTATTTTCTACAATTACCGTACTTTCTTACGTGTGTGCAGATACCATCATGACATTTACAAGCATCTTCTTCATGAAGAATTTTGCTGCTGCAACTCTTGTTTTATACCACTGTGATGAGAATATGTTTTTTTTTCCCCCATATTCATGCATGCGCTCATAGCGGGTGAAGGTCTGATGACGAACGAAGCCAAAATGAAATATAATGTAATTGGTGGGAAAAAGTACACAGTGTGCTCTTTAGTCGTTTTGAATGCACACTCGTAGGCATAAGTAGATCATAGTATAGCAGCCTTTCAAGATTTTGATCAGTGGAACACACCCATTTGAAATCATTAAGTTCTGGTAACAGTGAAGTTCGATTTCTCTGAAAAGTAGAATCTTATGAAGAAATATCATCTAATAGCAAATGGTTGGAAACCCACTTCTTTTTTACTTCTCTCTCTCTCTCTCTCTCTCTCTCTCTCTCTCTCTCTCTCTCTCTCTCTCTCTCTCTCTCTCTCTCTCTCTCTCTCTCTCTCTAAGGAATATGGCGATGAGTTAAAAGCATATTTGGCCATCGGAGTTAAAAACTAAATGTTAAAGGACTAAATAAATAATAATAATAATAATAATAATAATAATAATAATAATAATAATAATAATAATAATAATAATAATAATAATAATAATAATAATAATAATAATAATAATAATAATAATAATAATAATAATAATAATAATAATAATAATAATAATAATAATAATAATAATATGTAGCACATTTTTTTCAAAAATTGGCACTTCGCTCAACAAAATATACAATCCTTGGCCAGGTCCCCCTTGAATAGTAATTGTCAGAATAACACTGGAATTTCGTCTTCGATAATAGCAGTAATATGTCCACCACAATGGAAAAGTCAGCAGCCTGTTATATGTTAATAACTCTTTTAATCAATTATGTGACTTACCATACAAACACTCTGATGATGCATAAAAATACTCATTATAGACGGCGGGTTCTTTTTTGGTTATTAGAACTGATGAAATTAGTGATGTATTACCTGGTACCTGAAGATTATTCAATCCTTTAAGCAAAATGCGTCATCAAATAATCTCAAATATTTTATCAACCATTAAATAAATAATGCAAGAAAATAAATACCGGTACTTGTATCAATTGATAAGCGAGAAAAACAAAAATATTTTAATAAATAAAATTAAAAAAATACTACACAAGCAAAATGATATGGGTCGCTGTCTACAGTATTACCAATATATATATATATATATGTTATATATATATATATATATATATATGTTATATATATATATAGTATAGTATATATATATATATAGTAGTATATATATATATATATATATATATATATATAGTATATATATATATATATATATATATATATATATATATATATATATATATAGATAGATAGATAGATAGATAGATAGATAGATAGATAGATAGATAGATAGATATTGGATAGATAGATAGATAGATAGATAGATAGATAGATAGATAGATAGATAGATAGATAGATAGATGGATAGATAGATAGATATTGAATAAATATATATAGGAAAAAATGAAAATATTAAAATAAAAATATATAGAGCTTTAGTTTTACCACAATCGGACTTTGTATTAACAACAAAAATCTTTGAAAATAAATAAAAATGGAATTATGACAATTCGTTGATGTGTTCACAATATCAGCTGTTTAGCAAAGTCCGTTTTCATTCAATATTACATTGAAGATGCAAGATAAAATAGAAAAAGAAATCTAAACTTGATATTATTAAATAAATAAATCACTGAATAAAAACTTGATTCTTTATATTTAATATAAATAATGTTACTAAAAATATATTTATAATCAATACTTTATATTTAAAATAAAATACCTGCGTAATATTCCAAAAAGTTTAAGTACATCCATAAGGAAACCAAAAAATGGCACATAGTTATGTTAAAGAAAAAGATTGGATTCACCCTCAATTTGCCAATGTAATATTATTTATTGAAAAATAAATAATATTAAACCAAACTACTAAAAACACATTAATATAATAAACCACAATATTAATTTTAAAACATTAAAACCATCACGAAAATATATTAAAAATATTAACGCACAGAAAACACATAAAATGCTTCTGCACGAACGAATTACAAAACTAAATCAACATTAAACATTTGACCACAGTAATACTAACTCCACCACAGCTTGACTTCATTAAAGATTAGGGAAAGGTGTCATAGACGCTCTGGCATGAGGTTTACGTAATGGAAGGTAAACGTGACTACAAAATTTATCCAATAAGAAACGACTGCATTTAGAAGAAGGAAATATGTATACAGTTCTTATGGAAAACAATGTTAAATAGATAGATAGTGCTTCAGTACGTGGAGGAAATCACCTGATTTGCTAAACAGAAAATAATTCCTTCAATATTTACTTTACAACAAAATCAGAAGAAAAACCAAACGGCGTTGAGGCACTTCACTCCTTCCGCAAATCAAACCATTTATATCTTCAATAATTACAAATCATTTATTTAATTTAGCAGTTAAAAAATCTATCGCCATGGGTATATATATATATATATATATATATATATATATATATATATATATATATATATATATATATATATATATATATATATATATATATATATATATATATATATATAAGGTTATATATATATATATATATATATATATATATATATATATATATATATATATACTTTCGCAGTTCTTCCATTAGAAATTACATACAAAATAATAATAATAATAATAATAATAAATAAAGCTATCTGTTAAGAAACCTTAAAAACCAACTGTTAATTTTATAAATTTGAAGTATTGATAAAATCAATTGTGGCTCTGCCTTCAATAAAATATATGCACAACTTTACATACTTATATATATTGTCTATATATATTTAGCAGCAGTATATATATATATACCATGTATATATATATATATATATATATATATATATATATATATATATATTAAAAGCACATATATATATATATATATATATATATATATATATATATATATATATATATATATATATATATATATATATATATATATATATATATATATATATATATATATATATCTCTTTTTTATTTTTTCGTCACGATTTTTTTATTTTTATGAATATTTATATTTATTTTGACAAGTTATTTTTTAAATTTTTAGTGTGAAGCTTAAAAATGATATAATATAAATATATATAATATATATATATATATATATATATATATATATATATATATATATATATATATATATATATATATATATATATATATATATATATATATATATATATATATATATATATATATATTTTATATCTATATTAGACACACAATCAATATCTCTAAACTACAATAGCTACAGGGAAAAAGAAGGAATACATTGTTGGAACTCTAAAAAAAAATAAATAAATAAATAAATAAAAAAAATTATATCTCAAAAACTACAATAGCTACAGGGAAAAGAAATACATTTTTGGAATCCTTGTAAAATTTTAGTTAGGAAAATGTAAAAAAAAAAAAAAAATTAAAACATAAAAATTGGCTATTTTTTTGGGGGAGCTGGGACATAGTATAAATATATATATATTATTTGTAAAGGTATTACACGGCAATGTAGGGGGCTCGAGCCGACGGGGAACACAGGGGGGGACGTTTTCCATACCCCGTAGGGGAGGGGCCAAAGGGAGGAACCCCCAAGCATGACCTAAATACCAAAGAGTGGGGGTTCTGAGACCCCCGAGGGGGGGAACTATCCTACCCTGTAGTTCCCCTTCGAAGGCCGAGAGACCGACTCCTGCCATCAGTGCGGTGGTATACCCTTGGGGTATTCTTTAGTTAAAAAAAGCAAAATTTAATAGAAAGTCTATTTATTTTAACGAGTAACCAATAAAAGGTCTCTAAATAGGCTTTCTAATCATATTACTATAATTATTAACAATAATTTTTATTTATTTTTTTATTTTTTATTTTTTACATTTTCCTAACTAACATTTTACCAGGATTCCATAAATGTATTATTTTTCCCTGTAGGTATTGTAGTTTTTTTTTTTTTTTTTTTTTTTTTTTTTTTTTTTTTTTTTTTACATTTTCCGCACAAAAATTAGACCAGCATCCCAGCAATGTATTCCTTTTCCCGGTTCCTTTTCAAGGTCAGGATTTATTTAAAAGTATATTAAAATGTATATCTGAATTTAAAACTATTTAATTTTAACTACTATTTAATTATTATTATAAGGTATATTTTCTCTCAATAAATGTTCAAAAGAATTGGTTTTCTTAAATTTGTAACTTTTTTGTACTTCACAATAAATTGAAGATTATTTATTTCGTAAGAATATTTCTTATTTTTTAATTTAGTAGGTTAAAGCTGAATATTTTGTTCGAATGCATTCATTTGTCAGAAAATAATAAATGTCGTGATGAAGTAAAAAAGGTCCTATATATATATATATTTTTCATTGATATATTTATATATATATATATATATATATATATATATATATATATATATATAGTATATATATATATATATATATATATATATATATATATATATATATATATATATATATATATATATATATATATAAAAGCATATATATATATAAGGTGAATAGAGCGGGGGCTGCGAACGACTAACGCTAAATATAAGGAGTGAATATAGACAAACATGGGGATTGACTTTAATCTGCTAAAGTTTTTATTCAGCATGTTTTCGTATTACATTTTAGCCCCCTACATTACAAGCAAATTACTTGTAATTTCGCTATTTACATGCTGATAAAACCTTTGGTTGAATTATGGACGACTCCTTCTTCTGTTGATGATTCTCCTTGTTCATCCAAAGATCTATCAGTAGACGTTTTACAAACGAAATCTCTCGTATATTCAAATACGTGATGAAGTACTTTTCTCTTACTTTTTGAGGTATATTCCTTTCCTTAATCGCATAATCAAGCCAGGTCAGAGGATAACCTATTCCGTCATCAATATAATAGTCTGCTTCGTTAATTACATCTTTTATCTTCTTCATAATTACGACAAAAGGAACTTTATCTTCATCTTCCTCATACAACTTTTCCTTCTCGCCTCTTTTCTTCGAATTCCATCTTCTACTTTCTTTGTTATCGCCTTTTCTACTTAATCTTCGCCATGCTTTCCTGCATTTCTTCATTCCTTCACATTTCTTCCATTGCTTTTTGATCATCTTCGCAATCTCTTCTACTCTTCTTACGAACAGTAATATCTTCACCAAGTTTCTTACAGTATTCCTACTTCTTGCGTTATGATTTACACCTACAATTCTTCTTCTTCGTCGATCTTTCTTATTCAATTCGCTCCTGCATTTTCTACCTTTATAAATTGTTTTTCCACACTTCTGTATCAAATCTTTATCATCAAACGGTTTACTACTTCCACACACTCGATTTCTATTCTTTACAAAGTTTTGAGCTTCATCATTTTTCCATTTTCTACGCTGCATTACACTCAACCACTGAAGGGTCTTTTTTACACTATAGTACCTATCGTTATTCTCTCTCATTTCACCCATCGTTCTTGTGTATTTTTCCACAATCTTATCTCTTTGTAACACCTTCTCAAAACTTTCTTCTCTGTTGTCTCCATTTTTTCTCAGTTGATGCAAGACATTTTCTTCTTGAATTTTATTATCATACAAACTCTCCTTCTGTATGGAAGATGGATCGATATCATATAAGTTGCTTTTTATCTCATCTATTCCTTTAATACTGTTTTTATTATCCTTATTCTACTCCTCTTGTAATCGTTTTAATTTCGTATTCTCCCCTTCATAACTTTTTCTCTGTTCTTTTTTTGTGTTGTTTTCAACTACTCCTCGTGGGTACAACATACTCTCTTTTACCCAGTCATTTTTCTGTATATTGTCTTCACTTATCTCCTTTTCCGCTTTCACTTCTTTAACTTGTAGTTCACTCTTACTTTCACTTACATGTTTCTTCTTATTGTTGTGCCTTATCACATTTCGTTTACTATAAACGTCATCAATATCACTATTCTTGATGATATCCACCTTATCATCTTGTAGGTCTTTTATGACCTCTTGTATAACATCTCTTTTATCATTTACTTCTTCTAGGCACTCGCATTCTTCAATTTTATGCCCATTGACAACTATCACCGTGGGACGCTCTCCACGTTTCATCGTTTAATTTTCATATAAGCCTTTCTGGACTGTTTTCTGCTCGCTTCTATAAAGAATGTCTTTTACTTATTTATTCTTCTTTTCGCCTTCCTTTACAGACCTCCGTATTCTTTGCAAAGTGATTTCATACCGCTGTCGCTCTTAAAAAACTTTTCTATCGCGCATGAGTTCTGAAGTCATCTCATCCTGCGCTTCATCAATGCCATTTTGAGCGGCAATCGTCTGTACTGCAGTATTATCTACATTTGGCACTAGACTTTCTGTCTGTGTGGCACCATCTTCTGTTATGTCGGCCCATACATCCTTATTAACTAAAATATTTACAGCTGACGACTCTCGGGACGTCAACAACTTATAACAACTTTTTCACATTCTTCAGCAGCTACCTTTTCTATAGTAGGCTCTTGGGACGACTCTTGGTGCATGCACACATGTGCTTCCGCGGACAAATCTTTCTCTTCCCTGACTATGTTTTCAGATTGCTGACATGACGGTTCTTCCTCTGTAATCTTTTCTTCTTCCATTCTCGCCCTATCATGGATACAATCTTGTTCAATGGCACCTTGCCTTTCACTGGATTCCTCTGATGAATCCTCTTCAGCACTCTCCAGAATGGGGAACAACAACTCCTTCTGAGTTGTCCCGTCTTGTGAGACACCAGGACATTGACCCACAGTCTCTTCCCATGTGAGATTTGGCTATGGGGATAACGCCCCATCAATGTTTCCTATTACAAGATCATATACGACCTCTGGCAGCACTGCTGCGGTCGTCTTACCCACATAGTAAGGGGTATCAATCACTATATCTGCGAGCGGAACTTCCCTCACCGTGTTGTCAAGCAATCTCATAGTCGTGTGAGTACCTGTGTAGCACTCTTTTGGTACGTACTTTTCTCATACTACCACCGTATTACATCCACTATCTCTAAGTATCTGCATCCTGTAACCATTGATTGTCCCGTAAGTAATCGGCAGATGGTGCGAGTATGCATCCGTACAAAAATCTGCCGAGAGAGATGATTCTTCACCTGAGAATCTCAGGGCTTTTCTTCGATTAATTTTCACTGACGCTGCAGTGCTCTTTCCATCTTCCCTTTGTCTGTTGTTGTAGTTAACATAACTACGGCCACTGTTGTTAAAGTAGGGAGGTGCCTTGCAATCACGTGCCAAGTGCCCTCTTCCGGAACATCTGTAGCAAGTGG
>JABUQX010031517.1:22500-27500 GCA_015478945.1 Trachelipus rathkii | reverse complement strand
ATTATATATATTATATCTTATTATATATATAAAATATAAATTACAAAGAAAAAACAATTAAATATTTAAAAATTTTTCTTATCAATTAGAATACATACACAACGCAACGTTCCGATAGCAAAAGTGCTAATGAACGGCTGCGTATTTTAAAAATATAACGCTTTAGCTCTTTAACTCGATACCGAAGCTTAAAACACAAAAATCTAACAACTTAACTTATATTACACAAAACGATAAAGCTATCCGACCTGTTACAAGCATACAAACTGGCTTAATAAATATTGGGTGCAAAAGGCCACAATCAAAATATAAGATGAAAAAACACAATCAGTTATAGAATTTACTGATAAGGGGCTGTCACAACACAATCGACTGTAAATACAATATCCCAGGATATGCTTAACCCAATTTTACCCCTATATTAAGGTTATGTTATTAGTCGACAATAATATATCAAACTACTACTCTTTCCACTCAACAAAATTATAACAATCCCTAGGCAGGCCCCTTGAATAGTAATTGGTCAAAAATAACACTGAAATTTTCGTCTTCGATTAAAATTTTTAGGGATCAGCAGTAATATGTCCACACAATGAGAGTCCAGCCCTGTTATATGTTTAATACACTCTTTTAATCAATTAATTGTTGACTTTTAACCATACAAACAACTCTGATGGGATGCTAAAAAATTTACTATTATAGACGGCGGGTTCTTTTTGTTATTAGGAATCGATGAATGACAGTGATGTTTATCAGTAATACCTGGTACCTGAATCCATTAGCCCAAAATTCAGCAAATTGTCATCAAATAATCAAATTATTTTGATTGCAAAAGAATTAAGTTGAGCAAAAAAAACTTTTATAACTGGAGTAAGCGAGAAAAATAAAAAATATTTTATAATAAAATAAAAAAAATACTACATAATTAACTAATAAATTATTTAAACACATACACACACATCACATATTTACAAATATATATATATATATATTTTATATATATATATATATATATATATTATATATATATATATATATATATATATATATATATATATATATATATATGAATAAATATATATAGAAAAAATAAAATTATTAAAATAAAAATATATAGAGCTTTAGTTTTACCAATCGGATATGTATTAACAACAAAAAATATTTGAAAATAATAAAAGTGAATTATGTCGATTCGTTGATGTGTTTGTTCACAAAATATCAGCTTTTTATTCCAAGTCCGTTTTCTATTCAATATTACATTGAAGATGCAAGATCAAATAGAAAACGTAAACAAATCTAAACTTGATATTATTATTAAATAAATAAATTACTGAATAAAAACTTGATTCTTTATATCTAATTTAAATAATGTTACCAAAAATATTTTTATAATAAATACTTTATATTTAAATGAAATACCTATAATATTCCAAACTCCAAACACAAATGCAGGTAAAGACGTCTGCTACACGAACGTACGTACAAAATTACGCTCACAAAATTTTGTTACAACTTAGAAAACCGGTTTATATTATTTATTGAAAAATAAATAATATTAAACCAAACTACTAAAAACACATTAATAAAATAAACCACAATATTAATTTTAAAACATTAAAACCATCACGAAAATATATTAAAAATATATAAACGCCACAAATAAACAATAATAAGCTTTCTTGCAAGAACGAATTACAAAACTAAATCACAACATTAACATTTGGAGCACAGTAATACCAACTCCACCAACACAGCTTAACCTCATGAAAGAATAGGGAAAAAAGGTGTCATAGACGCTCTGCATGAGGTTTTACGTAATGGAAGGTAAACGTGACTACAAAATTTATTCCAACAGAACGATACTGCCATTTAGAAGAAGGAATATGATAAGACAAAAGGTAGGATAATAATAGACAACTTGAATAATAAAAAAGTTTAATATAAATTATGGTAACGTATTACAACTTCGAAACATGAATATCTTCAATATTTACATACATGGGAATTAAAAAATATATATACATAAAAGGGGGCATGCTTGACTACAAACTTGGGGTTGTACCAACTACCGGGATAAAGGGAGCAGTACCAGTACCAACTAGTTACTAAACTGTCTAGTACCAACCGGACAGGCGGGAGTAGCCGCTAGGCTTGGCGGTAGTACCAACTACCTCAAAGGGAACCAAACTTCAGTACCAACTAAAGTCTTGGGTTTGGCAAATAGTACCAACTATAAGCTGCTCTCAAAGAGAGTAGAGGGAAAGAATGAAAAACAGTCCATTTGATAGTAGTCAACTAAGACTGACTGGGTGGGGCAGGTTCTATATTTTTACTATAGTGGGAGTAACTAATTAAAGCTAAACGACAGTACCAACCAACTCAGAGGGAGCCAAGCTTCAGTACCAACTAAATGCCGGTCTCCAAAGAGAGTAGGGAAACCCGTGAAGGTTTACGTAAGATTAACACCAGCTGAAAAGCTTGACCTTTCTAAAGTAATCGGCTGCAGATTATCTGAGCCTAGTATATTCCAAAATGAAGTTCCAACAGTCGAGTCTTAAGTACTAATAAATTATGACTAAATTAAATTTATAAAATATATAAAAAAAATATAAACTAACTTAAATCAAAATTATTCATACTTATTTAAGAATAAGAAGAAACTAAAGGATTTTTATTTCTACATTATAACTAAATAGGGCTAAATAAATACAAAAATATTATTAACCTTAATAAAAATATTCTATACAAAATTATATTACTTAAAAATACTTAAAATTAATAGAATAAAATAATATGTTAAATCATATCAAATTTAATAAATTATATAGTTTATTTATTTAATTACAAGTCGAAAACATTCCCAAAAGTAATTTATCTTTAACAAAATAAATCAAAATTTCTACAGTTGCGTACTCACGAAATATTAACCGAAAGAAATAACAATAATAAGAGTATTAAAGTTATTTATGGAAGAAACTAATGTTATTCGTAATTGTTATTTCATAACACATTTAACTATAAATAAATTATTCGGATAACTAGGAATATATATATATAAAAAAAAAAACAAATATATTACCTAATTCTCAAAATTAAGACTCACAATCTTAAAATGAAAGCTTCGGTCACAACTTCGATAGGCCTTCCAAAAAATACTTAGTGAGAAGCTCAAAAAGTCAAAACAGTGAATTTAGACGTTATTAAGTATTTTAATAAATAAATAATGATTTTACCTTAAATAATATTAAATAATAAATATAAAAATGATACAGAATTAATAAAATAAACTAAATAAAGCTTACAAATAGCAAAGAAAACAATAACTAAATTACTTTAGAAATTCTTTTGCGTCAAAGAAAACCAAAATAAAAGTTATAACTTAAATAAATGGAATGACAAAAATTTTGGTCTTTAATAAATCAGAACTTCAATTTTACGATAATTTATTATAAGAAATATATACCCAAAAATAGAGAAAAATAAACTACATCATATAAAAATAACGTTATCGCAACATAATATTCTGACAAGCCACTTTTTTTTAAATTCTTTTTCTACGATAAATGGGGTTGTTTTATCATAAAGCACGGTGATGGATTTTCAAATTAAAAGGTAAACTAATTTATTTTATTTTGTTTAAGATTTTATATAATTATCAATAATTTTGGACTCTTACAAAAGTCGTCATTATCGGATGAATTGTAAAAATGTTTTCGCAAATTTTTTGATTTAAGGAGAGATAAAATCTTATTTTAGGCAAGTTAAGTTAAGGTTAAAGATGGTTAATTGGGTTAAATTAGTAGTTAAAAGTACAAGTTATTTAACATTTTTTTTGTATAAAAATATTATTGATTAAAAAAAAATTTTTTGGTAATATTTCATTAAAAAGTATTAATATAGATTTGAGTTTTTGTACACAAGTTCCTTTTATTTATTTTTTATTTTTTAATTTTTTTTAAACATATGATGTTCCAGATATAGTACACATCTTATATTACAAAAGAAAAAGAATAGAAGTCACAGTGATTAATTCCAAAATTTAATAATATATATAGCATATATTATAGATAGATATTTTGTAAATTTTCTTTTCATATATATATAATACTTATATATAATAAATATATAATATATTTATAATATTTATATACTATTATATATATATATATATATACTATATATATAATATATAATATATATATATTATATTATAATATATATATATATATATATATATATATATATATATTAATTATATATTTATATTATATTATATATATTTATATATATATATATCCATGAGACAACCACGATGAATCCGAAAGTAACTGTCCAGAGAAAGCAAATGACCCGGGCTGAATATATATTATATATATATATATTAATATTATATATATATATTATTATTAATATATTATATTATATATATAATTATATATATATATATATATTTATGAATCTTATGTTTTACGACTCCGTCCAGGGTTTTGTGAATTATTTTTGTTTAGTTGATTTTTTATATAGTATTCTTCAGTTATAATGATCCTAGACAGCAATTAAGGGTGACGGACATTTGATTTCAAAAATATAATCTTAGAACCAGGTTACGTCTATACGACTCCTCAAGTTTTTATTTTTTTGTTTTAATTAAAGGAATACCCAGGGGTAAACCGCAAAGATGGCAGGGTGGGGTCTCTCGGCCTTCCGGGGAACGACAGCGGGTAGACTATTTCCAACCCATCCGGGAGCTCTCCGGAACCCTGCTCCCTTGGTATATTGAAGTGTCTCGGGGAGTTCCTCCGCCCTCCCCTACGGGGTATGAGAAACGTCCCCCCCTCAAGTCCCCGTCGGCTCGAGCAGCCTATTATTTTTTATTTTCTATAATTTTTTTATTATTTTTTTTTAACATTATGTAAATAAGCTTACACGTGATCAAATATGTAATTGTTTTTCTGTAAGTGTCGTACTTTTCGAGATATCTTCATTTAAGATTTTTTTTT
>JABUQX010031517.1:15000-17500 GCA_015478945.1 Trachelipus rathkii | reverse complement strand
AGTTATATATATATATATATAATATATATATAATTTTATTAATATATATATATATACTATATATATAACAGGCAATTTTAAAAACACATTCACATAAAAAAGAAATGCCAAATTTTTTTTTTTTTTTATTAAAAGAATCATGGGAGCTTTACGTTTCGAAGACGTTTAACACCTTAAGTCTCCTCTGTCAGAACAAAAAAAGGAAAGGACTTTTTAATGCGACAAAAATGAATGAAACATGGGTAAGCAAAAAACAAAATTGCGTCATCCTTCTTCTCTCCTATCCATTATTATAATAATTAATGAATAGGAAGAAGATGACACCAAATTTTGTTTTTTGCTACTTACGTATGTTTTCATTCATTTTGTCGCATATAAATTTTTAGTTCTTTACTCTTTTTTTTAGTTGCTGAAAGAGAGACTAGATCTTTAATAAACTACAATTGGTTAAATTCCTTTTTTATATTAAAAAAACTTTTTTTTCCCTAAATCTATGTTTTAATGGTTTTAAAACTACCTTGTTTTGTGGTATCTATAAGCAGTTGTTCGAGATTGTTTTTTGGAAAACTCTTTAATATATATATATTATATATATATTATATATATATATATATAATATATATATCATATATATATATAATATATATAATATATATATATATATATTATATAATATATATATTATATATATATTTATACATATATATACTAATATATATATACTTATACTATATATAGTATATATATAATAATATATATATTGAATATTATATATATATATATAGATACTTATATATATATATAATATATATTATATATTATATGATATATATTACTTATCAATATATATATATATAATATATATAATATATATATTATATATAATATAATATATATATATATAGTATATATATACTATATTATAATTGTAGGTGTCTTAAAAAAGGAATTAAGGTAATACATTCAGGCGGAAGGAATGAGTACGAACTTTATTAAGTACAAGAAAATATGGTAGCGTAGTAAGTGTTAGTTCATATTACACAAGAAAATATCATCAAAACAACAGCTTGATCACCGACCTAACTCTGTTTAGGGAGATGACACAAAGCCAAGCGCCGATAGTCACCACAAAACTCTAAGGGAAACTGAAACGAGTTTGGGAACCGTCACTATCACCTTCCAATAGATGGCTATTTTAAGCTTTTCGATGAAGTTCGAATTTATCGATAAAGAAAATCATTTGCATGTTCTAACAAAATTCATTATAGTAATTCCAAATTATCAATTTCATAATTATCTCACTTTAACTTATTCAATAAGGAACTTTGAGTAGTTAAACCCTTAATGATAAAAAAAATAGCTTAGATATCATTTGTATATTGAAACAACATATTTTCATAATAGCAATTCCAAATTATTTATATATTCATAAAATAAAGGATAACTAAATTATTTTATTATGACTTATTTAATAAAGAAGTTTTTATTATTAAATTCTTTATCAATTAAGAAAACTAAATTAAATATTATTTTCGCATTCATAGAACATAAGTTCTCGATAACAATTTTAAATTTCTTAAGTTGTTATAAAATAAAGGGTAACTAAATTATTTTATTTTAGGTTAATTATGAAAAGTTTGAATAATTAAATCCTTATCAATAAAAAAAAATAAATTAATTATTATTTTTATATTTACACAACATAGGTTTCATGATAATGATTTTAAATTGTTTACATTTTCATAAAATAAAGGGTAACTAAATTATTTTTTTTAATTATTTGATGAAGTTCAAATAATTAAACCCTTATTAATAAAGAAAAATAGCTTAAATATTATTTGCATATTCAAACAACATAATTTTCTTATAGTAATTTCAAATTATTTAAATTTTCTTAAAATAAAGGGTAACTAAATAATTTTATTTTAACTTATTTAATGAAAAAGTTGGAATAATTAGATTCTTATCAATTAAAAAAATTAAATTAAATATTATCTTCATATTCATACAACATAAGTTTATAATAATAATTTTAAATTGTTCATAATTTTTATAAAATAAAGGGTAACTAAAATATTTTATTTTAAATTATTTAATGAAAAAGTTCGAATAACTAAATCCTTATCAATAAAGAAAAATAAATTAAATATTATTTTAAAATTTAAACAACATATGTTTTATGATAATGATTTTAAATTGTTTGCATTTTCAAAAATTAAAGGGTAACTAAATTATTTTATTTTTAATTATTTGATGAAGTTCGAATAATTAAACCCTTATTAGTAAAGAAAAATAACCTAAATATTATTTGCACATTCAAAGAACATAATTTTTCTATATTAATTTCAAATTATTTATATTTTCATAAAATAAAGGGTAACTAAATAATTTTATTTTAACTTATTCAATGAAGAAGTTTGGATAATTAGATTCTTATCAATTAAAAAAATTAAATTAAATATCTTCATATTCATACTAACACTAATTCATAATAATAATA
>JABUQX010031517.1:0-5000 GCA_015478945.1 Trachelipus rathkii | reverse complement strand
AAACGCTTCCTTAATTTGCGTCCAGATTTGTTCAGTTTCATCTTGTTCACATTCAACTGATTTATTTGTAAGCTCTCTTAAATACTTTTCTTTATTATCTTGTTCACTTAACTTCTCACTCTTTATTCTTTCCACTTCCTTTCTTACCTCTTCCCTCTCTATCCATGCCCCCACTAACTTAATCTTACATAATGATCCGATAATTCCATCCCCAACACCTTCACTGATTTAACATCCATCACATATTTCAACATCTCTTTCTTCACCAACACAAAATCGATCATACTTTTCCCTTCGGTACAATCTCTACTTACACCAACTCTAGTTTACTTATGAATACTCTTGTGTTTGACGAAATAATTACTTACACACATACATCTCTCCTCACAGAAATCAATCACCTTACTACCATTCTTATTTTCTCCCGTCACCCCAAATTTACCTGCTATACAATCCTTTTCTGATCACGTATCCAACAATTTAGGTCGCCCAACACAATCAGTCTGAAGCTCCTACTCACCCCATCCTAAACATCATTCAGATTATCTCAGAAACTCTCACTCTCTCAACATCGCCCTCAGATGGACCATATATTACAACCACATATACCCTCTCCTTTTCAAACTTGAATTTAACCCGATTAGAATTTTACTCTTCTCTCTCTCATCAGAATCGCAACTCCTTCTCTCCCCCTTTCATTCCTCTCCACTCCAACACACAACACATTTCACACCACATCACTCATCTTCATCGCTTTTTTCATCTTTGTTTCAGTCACAGCGAGCAAATCGAATTTACCCTTTCTAAATACGTCCATCACCTCTCTCCCCTCTAAAATTGACATTTATTCCTCTGACGTTCCATGTACCCATACGATTCATACTATTTCGCCGAAGATACATGGTCGCTTACGGCGATCATGATATATATATATATATATATATATATATATATATATATATTGATATGTATTCAAATATTATATACATATATATATATATATATTAATATATATATATATATATATATTATATATATTATGGATTATGTATTATTTTATTTAAGTGAATGTATTCAAATATTATATAATTTATTCATATACCAATTACGAATACTGTTAATTATAATAGTTAAAATCATTATGGTGAAATTATGATGAAATAATGATTATGATGAGAAGAATGATTTTCTTTTGCTATTCAAAAAATAAAAGTGAGATTATTATTATTATTATTATTATTATTATTATTATTATTATATTATTATTATATTATTATTATTATTATTTTATTATTATATTATTATTATTATTATTATCATTATCATTATTTATTATTATTATTATTATTATTATTATTATTATTATTATTATTATTATTATTATTATTATTATTATTATTATTATTATTATTATTATTATTATTATTTATTATTTACAATCTTTTTTTTATTTTTATATTATTATTATTATTATTATTATTATTATTATTATTTCCATTATCCAATCTTTTTTTTCCGATAATACAGACGATAACAGAATTTACTTGGGCAAGAACGGTTATTTTTACGCAGCAAGCATCTATTCAAGAGACAATTTTGACCAATCAAAGCAAAGGTGTCTTCTTGGAAGAACTGAATTGGCAGTACTCAAGACCAAGCTTCAATACGACAGCGTTGCAGAATATTTGCAAGTGAAGAATATGTACATGGGTATATATATATATATATATAATATATATATATATATATATATTATATATATAATATATATATATATATATATATATAGATATATATAATATATATATTATATATATATATATATATATATATATATATATACTTGAACAAAAGGGAATAATATAATTATCTTTCATTAATAGCAATTTCAAAAACGAAAAAAAACATATATTGATATATTTAAAAAATATTCTTCTTGCTCTCTTAACAGCAAAATGATTGATAACTGTTTATATTGTGTAGCTATGAAGAGCACTTATTAAAGTTAGTTCTGTTAGTCTTTCCTCTCTTCGTGAATTGAGAAAATATGCTTTGGGCCTTCCAGAGTTGAGATATATTTCTGGTGCGCACGTTGTGTGTGTGTGTGTGTGTGGTGTGTGTCGTGTGTTTGTTTTTTGTTTGTGTGTGACCGTGTGTGAGAGGAGAGAGAGAGAGAGAGAGAGAGAGAGAGAGAGAGAGAGATGCTAAAATCCTTAACTATTCAAACATGACTGCGTAGAACAAGTCTATTTACAAAATTCTTAAATTTTTAAATAATCCTCGATAGAATGGCTTTACTAGAATTGATAAGTATGGAACTATGGCTCCGTAATTTGCTCGAACTGCTTTGAAAAATCATGAAAAAAAAAAAGATTTGCAATTCTCTTTATGGCTCTTTTGAATTATGTCTGATTTTAATAAGCACACCATTTTTATTTCTTGAACAAAAAGTATAAGTTCTATTGCAACTTCCAAAATACTTGAAAATTTACATCGATATTTATGAGAAAATCTTTCAAAGCTAGCAACACTGATGATCGAAACAGCAATGCAAAACATAATGGAAATGTGATGGTAAATAAAATTGGTCATAATTAAACTTATAATTAATCAATTCGCTCGTGATTGCAGATTTTAAAAGATTTGAGGTATTTTTCTGAAGAAGATTCAATACCTTGATCCATCTTCGACAATTGCTTTAAATCCTATCCAAATCCTAAGAATCCATCCAAACTTTCCACCCAAGCTGTTTCGTATTTAATAAAAAAAAGTTTCTAATGGGTTGTACCCAAAATGAACATGAACAGCATCGAAAGTACAATGCTGCTCGATATTTTCGACAGCTTGAGAACTTCTAAAACTTTTCTTTACTGCTTGTTTGATTGTTGTCCAATCAGAAAGTAGTTTTTTATTTCAACCTTTGCAGTATTCTCTCCGCTACAGATTCTTCTTTTGCCCTTTCAAAAGCTAATAAAAAACCCTAATAAATCTTCAACAACCACAAATATCTTTTCCTCATTTCTATTAATAATTCAGGGCTGCGGAGACGGTAAATTTTTCGCCGGCTAAGACTCCGGCTTCATCATTTTTAAATTAGCCGGCTCCGGCTCCATTATTTAAAATTAGCCGGTTCCGGCTCCAGCTTTGGCATCCGGCTCCGGGTTTCATCTCGTTAGTTATAATTTTCTCCATTTACACTCCTAGAAATTCTCTAAGATATAATATTTTTATGCCATAATCATGGGGAGTCGAGGGAAGGGTGGCGATCTTTCCTCCCAACAAATTTTTTACTTAGTAAAAAACAATTTAAGTAAAATACCTTGATGATAATTGATTTGGACGTTATTCATTTATTTGTGTAGTAAAAATTGGATTCGTACATCAGTCAATATTTAATATATATATATTCTATATCTATATTTATAAATATATAAAAATTTACTATATATATATATATATATATATATATATATATATATATATATATATATATATATATATATATATATATATATATATATATATATATATATATATAATATATATATATATATATATATACCTTATATATATATATATATATATATATATATATATATATATATATATATATTTAAAGTTTAAACTTTAATGATAAGAAAAAAGGTGGCAGGATAAAAAGAGACAACTTTAATAATAAATAAGTTTAATACAAAATATGGTAGCGGGTTACAACTTCGGAGTAAGCGTGAATAGGTTCAATATTTACATATATGGAAAAAAAGGCGATACATACCAACTCTCAAAGGGAACCAAACTTCAGTACCAACTAAAGTCTTGGGGTTTGGTGAGTAGCCGTTAGGCTAGGCGGTAGTACCAACTACCTCAAAGGGAACCAAACTTCAGTACCAACTAAAGTCTTGGGTTTGGCAAATAGTACCAACTATAAGCCGCTCTCAAAAGAGAGTAGGGGAAAGACTGAAAAACAGTCCCTTTGATAGTACCAACTATCGGATAAAGTCGAACTCAGTACCAACTAAGATCAACCCGGGAGTAGTCAATTAAGACTAAGCGACAGTACCAACTGTCTCAAAGGGCCAAGCTTCAGTACCAACTAAAGCCTTGGTTGTCACACGTAGTACCAAGTAAGGGGAAAAGACTGAAAAACAGGCCCCTTGATAGTACCAACTATCAAATAAAGTCGAACTACGTACCAACTAAGATCAATCCGGGAGTAAGTCAAATTAAGACTAAGCGACAGTACCAACAGTCTCAAAGGGCCAAGATTAAGTACCAACTAAAGCCTTGATTTTAGCAGATAGTACCAACTAAATGCAGCTCTCAAAAGAGAGTATGGAAACTCGTGAAGGTTTGGGAACAATAACAACTATCCAGAGTCCGAATATACAGTACCATCTGTATATTGGTTTGACAACTTTGAACCAACTAAGATTGACGCCAGCTGAAAAGTTAGACCTTTCTAAAGTAGTCAAACTAAACTTACACACTGATTAAACTGAGCCTAACATATTCTAAAATAAAGTTCCAACAGTCGAGTCTTAAATATTAATAAAATTATAACTAAATTAAGTATTATAAAATATATTTAAAATAATAAAATTAACTTATATCAAAATTATTCATATTTATTCAAGAATAAGGAATAATCTAATGATTTTATATCTAAATTATAAGTAAATACGGGCTCAGAATAAATTAAAAAGTATTAATTAACCTTATAAAACAATATACCGACAAATTTATTATTAATTATTAATGAATACTTTAAAATTAATAAAATAAATTAATATATTAAATCATATCAAATTAATAAATCATACGACTTTACATTAATAAAGCACTGAAACACACGTCGTTCCCAAGAGCAGGGCTTAGGGAAATTTTGGATTTTTAGAAAAAAATCAAATTTGATTTTTTGGATTTTTTGGATTTTTTGGATTTTTTGGGAAACAAAATCGTGAACGTCACGCGAATATAATTGTTAACAAAATCTCTCTCTT
>JABUQX010031516.1:0-46801 GCA_015478945.1 Trachelipus rathkii | reverse complement strand
TATTTCATATTTGGTGTTGCCCAAGTATATTTATTTTAAAATTAAAAAGTACCTTTAAGGAATTAATAATGCAAATAAAATAAAACTTATTTTTGTTATTTAAAAAATATTCCCATTATTTTCAGTAACATAACCAAAATTTTGTACTAGCTTTTATTTTAACATGATTACAATTTACAAGAAGGTTCTTTAACTAGCTACAATAAAAGAATAAATAAGAAGAAAGAAGAACCATTCGTTTATTACCGAAAAGTAAAAAAAAAAAACGCCATTACTCAAACATAATAATAAAAACTCCTTTAAGAGTTAGATATCATCAATCTCATAATTTCAAAAATTCAACAAATTGTGATGCCAAAAACATAAGAACTTCCCCACTAGATCTGGCAGAACTGTCCTTTTGGGTGTACATAACCCCTACCTTACACGTATAATACGCTCTCTCCTCGATGATGAAGGAGGTCTGCATAATTATTGCCTCAAGCCAGCTTGATTACATAAATAAAACCTGGCTCATTTCATGCCACCGCATGAAAGATTCTCTTCTGTAGGCCCAGCACTCATTGTTTCGTAGAGCTCATCTCCTCTTTCACAGAACTGCAAATTTGAATTATCTTTGCTCCTAGATGACTGTCTCTTCAGTTTTACTATGAGTTCCCCTTGGTGAATTCCTTTGAAGGTGAATGAGATGTCAATCCAATTTCGAATTTAACTTAAGCAAAGTTAAATATCCAAATCCTGTTAACAGTAGGTTTATTTTGCTGAAAAACCCAGCCAGCTTCAACTATCAGTGCTGTTTCAGAGTTCAGATAAGGCGGCCTCGCACTCTCTGTCTCCTTTTTTTTTTTTTTTTTTTTGTTTTTTTTTTTTTGAACGAGCAAGCTCCTCGTTATGCTATTTTAATGCATGTTCGAGACAGTGGCGTCACCCGTTGAGGTGCCTGCGGGGTTTCAGCCTAGCTGAGAATTCCCTTATTAGAACACCTTTAATTTTATTTTTTTCAATGTTACCGCCGCTCACGGGCAGAAACCTATTCAAGGAGTGTTTGTTGAACGCCTCAAAAAATCCATCCCTAACGCAACATTACGCAGAGAGCACAGACGCAGGCTTTAAAGTGAGGGAAATTAAGTCAGTTAGCAAACACAGATGAGGAAGAGAATTCCAAACAGAACAGAAGGTGCAGAAAGAAAACACCCGCAGCCAACCAGTGCTGGAGTTACTAACCACAACACAAAACTCATGGCCGACACAACACCCCTTGTGGCTACGAGGGCGTCGAAGGTGTTGTACCGATGGATATTCTCCGAGCACGTGCCGTCACAGTACCTATATGAAAAGGATAAAGCACCACATCGCGCCCAAATACTAAAGGGTCATCGTGAACGTAGAAGTACAGGACAGTTTCATAAGTCTTTTTGGCCTTTGACTCGACCCTACAAAAAGCCGGTGAAACCAGACCCCCGCCCCCCCACAGATATGAGAGCAGTACTCCATTACAAGGGCGGATGAGAACCCGGTTATAGTGGAGGTAACTGAAAGAGGCAAAAAGAAGTCTCGCACTCTAAACAGAAGCTCCCAGTTTCTTGAGCCAGCAATCATGTTTATATTCAGTAGCCAAAACATTTTTTTTGTATGTAAGCCAAGGATGTTTATATGGTCAACAGAAGACGAGAGAACTGTCAAAAGAGATAGGAAAAGTTAAGTGACTTAGAAGAGAGATTTGTAAAAGTTGGGTTTGTAAAGAATTAAATTTCACAAGCTTGAGATGTGACCCAACCCTGAAATTCTACCCAGACAGCGAGAATAGGAATCGGAAAGATTAAAGACGAGAGCAATTCTAGAAGTAAGAAGGGGAGTAGAATTGATAATGAGTTGAAGGAATGAAAGCGTTCAAGTCATCTACATTATGAGTGGATAGAGGTAGATGTGCCAGGTGAGAGGATCATTGATGAAAAGTAGGAAATAAGTAGGAGATAAAACAGAACCTGAGGAACACCCACTATTGACAGAAAAAGAAGCGTCCCATCAATAACAGCAGCAATCATTTTGAGCGATTGAAAGAAAAAGCTAGACATAAGTAATCAAAAGAAGGAGGAAACCCAAAGAGGGGAGCTGGAGAGCAGGGACGCGTGTCATACCCGGTCAAATGCTTTGGATTATGTCAAGCGCCACCAACAAGTTACCCCCGGATTTCCTAAGGGCGGAAAACATAAATCGTTAAAAATAGAACAGTATATCGCCAGTAAGATCTCCGAGCCACCGAAAGGCTTACTGCGTAATCAGAAAGAAGGAAAAGATTCCAGATGAATCTAAGAAGTGACGAGGGAGAAGGTTTCCCAAAGGTCTTTAGAAAAAATACAAGTGAGCGTTTTAGGGAAATTTTAGAAGGATCAGAGCAGCATTCATTTTTCGGAATAGGTTGGATCATAGCCGATCCCAACACGAGGAAAGTGCTAGTATTGAGGCATAGAAAATAGTTGAACGAGGGGGCGTCGTACGGAAGCAACTTCCTCAAAACTCGGAGAGGAAATGCCATCCCGGCCCACCCCCCTTCCTAAACGTTCATTAGACTTTCAGGAGCGCATGCATCCGATCAAATGAAATGACATGTAAAGGCATAGACACCTGAGAGGAGAGGCAGGAGAAGAGGAATACCAAGGCAATCGGTTCCAGTGGTGTGATAGAGGAAAATAAGGAGGCCAAAGAATTGAATTGGCCGGTCAGGTGGGATATTAACAACAGATCATCAGACCGAAATAAGAGGAGGAAAGATGATTTACAGAATTGTTAGAGAGATGTTTTTTTGCAAGAGGCCAGTAAGACCCTTTGTTCCCAAGGGCAGAAACAAGCAGGTCAGCCGCACTGTCGGTTTAGAAAATCCGCTTTGCTCGCGAAGAGTATCCTGCAACATTCTAGGCGAATGATATTTGCAAGAGTGATAGGAGACGAAGAATGTTTTACACCCCGATAAGCATTGGTGCTCTTAGCCTGGAAGTGCCAGAACCAAGCACGACAACCAGGAAGGTTTGAGGAGAAAAAATTGAGCCAAGAAGGAAAACCTGCTCAGCCCCAAAACGAATAGATCCCACTACAGCAGAAGCTGAAGCGGCGAAGAGCAAAGCAGGCACGCAATGAAGGGTAAACGAAGCCATCTGTAAAGAAAACAACAAAATTCAAAGTGCCAAAAAAACCGCATAGGGCGGAGGGAAGGTTGAGAGAAAAGGTGATTTAAAAGTAATTCATGAAGTGGGGGGCAGATGAGCCGATTAGGAAGCGAATGTTGTTGAGAAGAGAGAAACTTAGGGTGAAAACAAAAGGCAAGTGTGTGGGCAAGAAGCGGGGGACGAGTCCGGAATGTGTAGTATAATCAGTTCGCCAGATGCGAGAAGACGGAATGGAGTCTGGCTGTCCGCCCAACTTAAAATTCAGGTACAAGAGACCATCCAACAAGGCATGGTTACAGGTGGAAAGCCCCGGAAAAGTAGAGGACTCAGGATTGGGAGTAGAAATATTAAACAGGCCGTGGAGAAGAAGGGAGGAAGCCAAAAAAGCAGGAAAATCTGTTAGGTTAGGAGAAACCAGAGCAGAGCATAAGAATATGTGGAGTAGAAGAGGAAAGGCTGAAGCACAAAACATTCGAAGAGGAGATCCGAGAGCGAAGTGCGCGAACTGGAGGGAAGTATTATGACAGAGGCACAGACTCCACCCTTGCAAACGAAAAGATGTTAAAAGAAGTGTGAAGTGGATATATGAAGCGAGGGGAAGGAGAAAGGCTAGCCAGCTGGCGTCAGACAAGACATAAAACAGTGTTGAGAGGTGGCGCAGGAGGAGTGCCAGGATGCAGAGGGAGATTGCAAGCCAGATGGTGGAAAGCAAAAGAAAGCCACGCCGTGAAATCGCTAGCAGACACGCAAACACGCACACGGAACATACGCAATCACCAAAAAAAAAAAGAAAAAAAAAAAAAAAAAAAAAAAAAAAAAAAAAAAAAAAAAAAAAAAAACAACAGAAACAAGAGACAAAAGAGAAAGCACTAAACAAACAGGAAAACTAAAGGAAAACAGAATATTGACTATTGACAGAAAAAGAGGAAGAACCAAAATTAGAAGAGACTCAGGTATGGAACCCGCTGCGCAATGAGGCGGAACAAAAAAAAAAAAGAAGACGAGGAGCAACTAAAAAAAGAGAGAAAGCGGAAATAAAAGAGGGCTGGCCAAAGAGATAATGGACCCAAAGAGCAGGGAGAAAACGCGAAAAGCCGAGGAAAAGGAAAGCAGAAAAAAAAACCGGGACAGCGATGCAAGGGCGAACGCAGGAGCAGAAGGCGAAAAGCGCAGAAGGGGGCACCCAAAATAGAATCAAGGATGTCGGCAAGGAGCAGCCATGGGTAAAGCCGAGACCAGACCGATCACCCCATCAAAAGTGGCGAGACGAAACGATAACGATACCGAGACACGGACGCAATAGAGGATAGAGAATAAGATAGATAAAGAAAGAGAGAGAGAGAGATGAAGAGAGAGAAGAGAAAGAAGGAGAGAGAAGATAAGAAAGAAGAGATAGAGAGGGAAGCGTGTACAGTAGACGACAAGAACTACAGGGAAAAGGAAACAAGTTTGACCTTGAAATAACTGAGAAAAGGGTAAAAAAAAAAAAGAAAAAAAAGGGGAAGAATGAGACGGAGAGGCAAGAGAAAAGCCAGGAGAGACTTGAATACGGACGCGGAAAGAAATAACGTCGAGAAAAGGGGGGTGGGGGGTGAAGGAAAGAATACCCCAAGGTTATGACCGCTACGAGCCAGGAGGGGGGGGCCGGGCCGGCCGGGAACACGGGAGGACGAAGGCCCCCCGCCGGAGCGGCGCCGAACACGCCGGGGAGGGGGCCGGCGGCCGGCGCCCCCCCCCACGGGAGGAAAAAGACGCCCCCCTGGGTGCCCCCGTTGCGGCGCGAAGCCCCCCACAGGGCCGTGTAAGACCTGACAAATAAGAGAGAGAAGTATAGAAG
The DNA here is from genome assembly GCA_015478945.1 of Trachelipus rathkii. Taxonomy (NCBI): domain Eukaryota; kingdom Metazoa; phylum Arthropoda; class Malacostraca; order Isopoda; family Trachelipodidae; genus Trachelipus; species Trachelipus rathkii. Next base: position 41,800 of record JABUQX010031516.1, on the reverse strand, counting down.
AAAGAGAGAAATAGTAAATAGGAACAAAGAAAGAAAGATGAGAAAGAAGAGAGAGATAGAGGAAATAAGAAGAAAGAGAATAGAAAAGAAAGTATAGACGTATAGAGAAGACGAAAGACGATGGCCAGCGCCCCCCAAAACCAAAATAGCAAGGGGATGGGTAAGGGTGTGGAGGGGTTGTTGTGGACATGCCGAGCAAAGTGTGACAAGGAGGCCAAAAAGGGATGCCGTGGCCGGACGAGTGTGGAGGGGGAAGAGGATGGAGCGTCGCGAGAGCGGCCACAAGAGAGAGAAAAAAGAAAAAGAGATAGAAGAGAAGGAAGATTAGAAAAAGAGTAGATGAGAGAGAGGAGAGAAGATAGAGAAAGAAGAGAGAGAAGAAGAAGAGAGAGAGGGGAAACGAAGAAAGACGCAGCATATCGCGGAAAACTAAGAGTAGGACAGAAAACGATACAATGAGGGAAATCAGGGAGTGAAAGAAGTGGAGGGAAAATGGAAAAAAAAAGGGGGAAGTGGGTGAAAAGGTGGGGATAGCCAAAACTGACAGAGGACAGGAAACAACAGAGGAGAAGCAGGGTAGAAAGGGGAGTGAAAAAAAAAGGGGTGTGTCGTGGCAAAAAAAAGGGAGGTGGGGAAAACGAAAAAATTACCCCAGGGTTAAACCCAAGGCAAAACGCGGGGCGCGCAGCCGCCGGGACGACGGGCGGTCCCACCCGGCGCTAGCCCCCGAAAAATAAAGTCAAACGCGTGAGTGCCAAGAATGTAGAAGAAAAAAAAATAAGCCGGGGTGCAGAACCGTCTCACCCGATGCCCCCAGAGAGGTGTATTCGCATCGGACCTAGAGAGGGTGGAGAATGTTATAAAAAAAAAGAAAGGGTCAGGGCCAGCAAATGGCAGACCCTGAGCCCAGAGAGGGAGCCAGGGTGCGGGGACCGAGGCGGAGGTGGGGCGAAAGGAGGCCGGGAACGGCCGGTAGGGTCGACTGCCGAGAGAAAGATATAGAGAGATATGAGATAAGAAGAGAGAAGACTCTTTCTTTCCTGCCGAGTCAGCTGTATCATTAATTGCCCCGCTGACCTCCTAATCTTCTTCACTTACAACTTTAGCATCGCTCTCTTTATAATAAAACTCTTTCCAATATTTTAGCAATATTACTCATGTCTTACAGACATTATTTAGACTGTAATCTGACCTACACTCTTCTACTAGAACCTTACCCTACTCTAGAGCATCTACTCCAATTTTTCTTAAACCTCAATGCCCTACCTTAAACATTTTATTTATTCTATTATTTCTAACTACTTTCCTTACATTTCTAATCGTGATATAGAAGTAACAAAGGACCAAGTGTGAGCCGAGCGTGACGTTCATCTTTTATGATTACCAGACTGTCCCGCTACTTTCCAGATATGTACATAGTCTGAGACTCTCATCTTCAATACGAATCAGAACGTATACGATCCGCCATTGATGTCCGTGCGCATAGGTTGTTACTCTAGACTGAGAATCGAATATGAATCGGCCCCTCTCTCACATGTACCTACTTCTTCATCCATAATTCCATTTCAGAGTGTTATTGTTTCTGTCGAACCACTTACTTTTATCGTCTCTCTAATTTGATATGTATCACATCATCTTACTTATATCATCAAATTCCTTATCTCAGATTGCCTTAATCCTCTCCCGCGTTTTTTTATCTGTACTGCCATATCTTTATGTCATCCTCGCATTTCACTTCTACTATTCCTAGTACCTTTACCCTTTATATTAATTCTACTGAGAATTCCTTACTTCCCTTATATCACTACCCTATCACCTATCTGACACACCCCTCTTCGTCTTCCTATTTACTTTTTTACATACTCCTATTCTTTGAGTTATGTCATTCTTTCTTTCATTCTGTTCATTATATAGCATTTATCGAATAATTATATTGTTCTCATTTATTCATTATATCTTCTTTACACAGATCCCAATCACCAGCCAGTACTAATTTTCATTCTTAACTTTATACTATTATCCCACTATATATACCTACACAACACCCTATGGTCTATCAATTTCATAAATATATACTTATATGTAATATTTACCTCAACTACATCAATACCACCTATATATTTTCTAATCCAAACACTTTTTAATTACTCCTAATTACTCCTACTCTATTACATTATCTTTATACTCTTCATAGTACAGAGGCTACAATATTCTACCGCACTCTAATTATTCACCTCTTCCCATACCATATGTATATCTAAATGATTTACAAATAACTCTATTTCGTAACCTTCACTAAAGCGCAAACCTCAATCCGCGTGGCTGCCTCTCACTCCAAGATAATACCTCTCAGTTCCACTCCATCTTAGAAGAGGTGTTCCTTAATTAACATATTATCATAAAGTCTACCTCCCTCATCTCTCATCTCACCCTAAGAATTACCTGCTAGTTAACAATAGCTCGCATTTGTCTTCTTACTCGGCTCTACTCTCACAGATCGTCCTCTAGGACACGGGACTAATCCCCCCCTCCGGGGAGGTCTCCGGAACCCCCGGTCTTTGGGTATCGCGGGGTTCCTCCACCATCCCCTTCCGGGTAGAAAACACCCCCCGCGCCCCCATCGGCTCCGAACCCCCCAAAAGAGAAAACTCCTTTAGGCCGAGCCGAGCCACCTATTGGCTTGATATATATATAATAATAATATATATATAATATAACTATATAATATATTAATATATAGTATATATATATAAATAAACTATAATATATAATAATAATAAAATATATATATATAGTATATTAATAATTATATTATATATTACATTACACTATATAATATATAAAAATAGGTCAGATCAGCTCACCCCATCTATAACATGGGTAATTCCTGCTCAATAGCTTCTAAAAAGCTCGTAAAAACCGTTCTTTTCGCCTCCAACTTCTTATCCCCACATCAAAGTGCTATAATAACCAAAATTGCTCCCCTCGGCCACGGTTGTATTTGATTAGTAACTTAACAAAAAAATCTATTTCACTTGTAAGTGTTATTTACTGCTCTTTAATTGTGAGGAAACTGCCTTGCTTCAAATTACAAAAGAGAACTCGAGAGAGAGAGATCATACAAATCACGAAAAAGTTTGAACAAAACTTTAAGAACAAACACACGTCTATCACAGGGTGATCCAAAATCCCTTGAAATCCGCCGTCTTGTATAATCTAATCCTGCTCTCAACCCGATACGATATATCATGATTAAAAAATCGATTATACCGCATTGATTTTCAAAAATATCTAATATTCGAAGCGCAGACGAAGATTCTGAAATAAGCCGTAATAATACTTATCTGTGTATTAATACAAACAATTGAGCAGAGATGGCGTATGTATACCAATATACTGGGCATTGTCTGTTATGTTTAATTTTTCTTCATTACAATAAAATTTTTTTTACAGCTGATGTGGTTTAAAAAATGCTCTTTAGTGCATGTCATTGGCAAAATGTATTAAATTCAACCAATAATAAATGTAAAATCACTACACAAATTTTAAATGCAGACTTGCAGAACCAATAAAAAGACCACTTCTTGCACCGCTCAGCTGTAAAACTGGTACGCTTTTGGGTTACCCGCCTAATATACACTAGTAAATGGAAAGGGTGAGGCCGATCGACAGTTAATCGACAAACGATTTGAAGAAAAAAAGCGGAGACAGTGCGCCACAATGTTAACAGCCCAATATATAAACATATATATATATATATATTAATATATATATATTATATATAAATATATATATATATATAATATAAATAAATATATTATATATAATAATAATATATATAACAAGCGGCAGAAACAGGATGTTAGCACGAGTTAACATTTGAGAAACGATCAATCCTTTACAAATATCATAATCCTACGATAAAATTCTCCTTTTGGCAAAACATTCCTCAAATGAATAAATCAATATATACGTTAGCATAAATATAATAATATCCATAATGTTGAAAATCACAAACAAGTTCGCGCAGAAATCGAATTCAGCGAGATGTTTGCTACATGAGAATTTCCTACTCAAATAATGTGTATATGTACATCTGCTATTACTGTGAATGCTCGCCATCTGTTTAATGTAAAATATGATGACTGACGAAGGATATTTTAACTTTCATATTTAAACGATCATTATATATATCAGAAATAAATATATATATAATAATAATAATATATATAGCGTCGGGTGGGGTAAATATATAATTTATTATACATATATATAATATATATATATAAATAACTATAAATAGCGGTCCACGAGGATGTTACATGGATATCATACTTCAACGCAAGTAAATGAAAAGGTGTAAGAATAGAAGTATCTATTCACTTAAATTCATGAAGAGATGGATATGCGTTGGTCTGACGCAACAAACAGGCTAATTCAAATGATGATATATTTATTGCTTGTGAAAAGTACCAAAAAAAGGAGTGGTCTCTCTTCACATTTTTTAACGTTGTTCATTTCCCACGCCAATGTACCCCATAAACAACTAGAAACCTTCGCGTTACACTAGGTGGCCCTACCAAAGCCCGAAACGTGTCAATGGGTGAAAAAAATTAGGGAAATAGGTATATCCCCGTATAGTATTTCAAATATATCATTACATCAAACAAAGAATAACATTTAAAATAACCTAATGCATCTAACCTTTTTAATAACAGTGATCCGGTACCTAATAATACGCCCATGTGGAAATGGTTAACAACCAAGCTAACAGCTATCATGATAGAGTATCATAACCTACAATTATCCGTAATAAGTTTAGTGAAACGCATAACTTCAGAGTTGTTAGGCAAGCCATACATTTGGAACAGCACTGAGCCCAGATACGCAGGACGAAAAGCGGACATGTTAGTTACATACGCACAAAACAAAGAATGCTCGCAGAGGGCGCAGAATATGGGACAACCGTTATCCCCCTCATCACATACGCGGAGGTTAGGTCCGTACATTCGACGTCAACTTGCGTCTGCATACACCATGAAAATGCCCAACTTTCCCATACGGCGGCTAGGTCGGTCGGAAATATCGAAGGAAAACCAGACGACGATTCTGCAGACAACATTACCACATAGGGCCCACACATTGCAGGTTTGCATCGTGAGACCCCAACGAACGCCCGCGGACATCCCCATTGATTCCTCAATGGATCTAACCTGACTTATTGAAAATATCTATGAATCGATGAATCGCTTACCAATAAACGGTAGAATAACAGGTGAACTTCCACATTGGCGGAACAAACCCCCAAATTAACATTCACAGACATCAACCAAGTGCTCATTACTCAGTCAACTGGAGTGGAACCAATAGTATGATATCGGGCCTTACTCTTCGGAGAAATTTTACCAGGACAAGCGTATCTACCTTTCCTACAGACCCTCCTTTGACCTGCTGAGTAGTATACCTTTGTAGGACACGACCGAAGAATCATTACCAACATTGATGGGGCCCAGCACCCAAAAATGCCTAGCTATATTGACGACCTACCTCGACCACGAACCTTTCGAGAAGATGGATCGGGAAATCTGTCCATTTCCATGGCTGCGCGTTCATCCGACTTACACCCCCAAAAGTAGGCCAGTATGTTATCCTCAAACATAAACCGTGTACGCGGTTATTGACAGTAACCTCCGCCGGATGTATCTCGCCCGTCGAATTAACAACGCATGTTAGCGGAAATCAACGCCCGGAAATCCCTGTCATTTGGTATGCCAATGAAACCTGGCGCCAGAGGGCTAAGGCATGTATCGCGTGGAAGGAAGCGTCTTCGAACAACATTTGAAACATATGTACAAGTTGAAAACGACCTGACGTTCTTCTCCCCGTTCCTTGCATGCTGTGGATTGATTTCATAGTGTTAATTTGTTAGTGATACTATTAACAAACGTATAATTACATGGTATCGATATTATGACTCTCTTGAACGAACCACTGTTCTTGCAACCTTTTCACCATTCCGTTTTAAAACTATGTAAACATTTACGCGTTCTACCAACCTGTACATGTCAACTGTTATTTATTAACGCAAATGATATGTCTATGCAAGGAGTCTAGTTGTATTGGTACATTCGTGGAAACGAACAACCGTATCAAATAAGGTCGAGAGGAAGACCCCACCTCATTTTTTTGTGCATTTCTAACAGAAGCCATAAAAAATATTCATCCCATCGACATTCGCATTGTTTGTTCGCTGCGCAGGACACCAACGTTAACGAGTATCCCACCTTCTTTAAGAATTAAAAATCGAATCTTCTATTCTCTACACTTTCATAGCTTAAACATCCCGGTACGGTGATACACAGTCGTTGTTAACATACCTGTGAGACACCGATAAATATATATATATATATATAAGTATATATATATATATATATATATTATTATAATATATATATATATATATATAATATAAGCCAAGAAATAACATCTTTAATAAGAAATTACAATATTAGCATAATATGTTGGAGGGAGGTGGAGAAAAAAGAATAACACTGAAATCGTCTAAGGTGGAATTTAGAAGCAAATTTTGACATAGAGTTTAGCTTTAGTGTAAGTGTTAATGCAAGTTGTGCTGTCGATACGAAAGGAGCGGCAAGAGGAAAAGCAAATGCTATGAGAGACATTTTGAGAAAATGTCAGAAAGAGATCGTGTAGAAGAGGAAGCAATGTAGTAAGATTATTGTATTGTTTCACTGAGGAAAAAGAATTTTAGTGTCATTGGAGAGAAAATTGTTGCCACAATTGGATTGAAAGATAATTTGGTTAAAGGTTTACTGGGAATTTGAAAATGTGACACATAATTCCCTAAAGCAAGAGTCCGGCTAATAGCACGAGAGGACTAGCAGAGTGTAAACCAAGCGTTCTAGGTTTGTTGAAGGTTAAAAGATCATTGTGCACACCTCCATGCTCAGAGAGAATTAGCTCGCGGCTTTGCACACTCCTAGTGATACCCCTTTCCATGAGAAAGCCTGATTCACTTCGCATGGGAAATCAAAGAAGTACGGCCGCAAGTTCGTCGGACTTGCGGTCGTATTATTTGCAGCATCAAGTGCCAAAATTTCTCGCAGTAGGTTTGGGGGGGGGGGTCTGTTCCTGCAGAAAGACTTGTGAATTGATAAAAATATTTGAAGGGGGGGGAGGGAGTTGGAGAACTCAGAGGAGGAAAGAATTTTAAACAATTAAGAAGAAGGCCTAATGATGAGAAAAGTTCTAGAATGGGATTCATTTCAAAGATAGATCAGAGATACGGGTAGGGAGATGCACTAACTCCTCGCAGGTCATGGTCTGATGGAATAAGTGGTAGCAAGTTCACCAACTGTCTCTTGAGATTTAGAGGAAAGCAATTGGGAACTTTGAAATCCACCAAGAATGATATTCAGAGAAATGTAAGGAGAGATGTGTTCTAATTTGAGCCTGGTAGTCGAAGAATTTAGAATAGTCAGTGAGTTAGGAGACAGATGTATACAGAACATTTGAAATTAATGGTAGATTGACAGGTTAGCTAGAGTCATGTAGATAGAATGTTCGGAAACTCCAAATCAAAGTCGCTCCAACAAACAACATGCAGACATTCTCGCAACTTCTTCGGCTGAAAATTGAAGAGATAGTAGAAGTCAACAGAAGTAAAGTTTGAAGTCAGAAAGCTCTCAAAAGCCTAAGTTTCGGTTAAGCAAAAGAGGGCATCAGCAGTTGAACGAGTTGATGTTCAACAACAATTAAAAATAAGATTTTAAAAACCGAGAAGGTTACACAAATTTAGGAAGAAAGGAGAACCGCGTACATCAAAACAGGACGGCAATTCCGGACGGCCACCAACTCATTCACCCGGAGGCGTTCAGATTGCCTTTAATGGTGATGATAGTAGCGTGGATAAGGTTATTTTGATAACAACCCCTAAAGGCTTTCCAAACAATTGCATGGCTGCCATTTCCATTTTTTTCTTTTTGAAAAGGTAAGTGTGTCGTAATTCTATTTTACTGTGTGATATAGGGAAGAGCTTTACTACTAATATAAGAAAAATGTGGATATGAGCGGCAAAAGGGAAGAATAAATTGTGCACTGGAGGTGCCATGGATGTTACTCTAAGAACCCGATATGATGCCCAATGGTGGTGTAATCTCATCTCTTCCGTTCCCATATATCTATATATGATAGATTTATATATATAATATAATATAATATATAATATATATTATATATACTAAATACTATATATATTACTATAATATAATATTATATAGATATATACTATATATAGATATATAGAAGAGAGAGAGAGAGAGAAGAGAATGGGAAGAAGACTGAAATCTTCAACAGGACTATGTCAGAAAGTTCTAAAAGATTTTTTTTTGTCTGAAGTAAAGAAATGTTCCGCATGAGTTAAGGCCAGATCATTATTTTGAAGCAGCTAGCCATATATCAAAATTACATAAAATATTTCAAATTTTTATTGAAATCAATAAAAACGAAATTAAAATCAGGATTTTATAATAAAACCAATATTATATTTATTTTTAAACGAATCAAGTAAAGGAGTTAGCAAATTAACCACCGTCTTTTCTAGAAAATTATTTATGTAAATTAGACAAGGAAGTTCATTGAATTAACTTTAGGTGAGGAAAGAGCAAAATTGTTTCTGTCAGTTCTTTTATATAAATGAGTTAAAAAACACAATTTGTATTTTAAAATAAAGGAAAACTACTCGTGATCTGGTCTATTGTTGGAGCTTCGACGCAGTTGGTTAGTATGAAGATTATCTTGGCATGGCTCTTGGGGCTGGGAACCCCCTTCTGCTATTCAATTCTTCCATGAACGGTCGCAGGTGTATACAAATACTTCTGCATCGACACTTACCACTGCATCCATTCGTGCGTTACACAGTGTTTAGAATAATAGATATTAATAATATATATAGTATATATATATATATATATATATATAATATATATATAATATAGTATATATAATATATATATATATATATAATATAGTATATATTATATATATAATATATATATATATATATATATATATATATATATATGCGGTGCGTGGTGCGCAAATTTTGGTGCGGTGCGCTGTGGTTCGCTCTCGGTGCGGTGCGGTGAGCATTGCAAAAGAGGTTGTGCGGTGCGGTAAGATGACGGTGTGCGTGCGGTTGGTGCGTGACCTCCCGGTGCGGAGCGGTGCGGTGCGCAAAAATCCGGTGCTCGGCCAACACTACCATAAACCTTTTCGCTCTGACCGCCTGCGGGTGGAGACTCCCGACTTTTCTGTTCCCCCTGGATAAGGCCTTCCATACAACAGACTTACATACAACCGGACTTCTCGGCTGTGATGGGGTGTGAACCTCCAATTCAATCACTTATTAACAATGGTTGAATTCACAAATGCTCTTTCTGCCTCCGAAGACAATGCACTTGGGCTGGACAGTATTTCTTATCAAATTCAAATGATCCGCCACAGCAGCCCTTCAGCTCGGGCTTTGTATAATTTCATATGGGTGGAAAGTTCCTTTCCCCCCCCCCCCCCGGCCTGGTTTATACCTCTTATGCTGTTCCTATCTCGAAAGCAGGACAAAACCCCAGAGCTCTTGATAATCAAAGACCCATTTCTCTGACCTGCCACACTTGCAAGCTGATGGAGAAAATGGTGGCATCACACCTTCTCCCAATCCTAGAGAGTCTTCATGTTTTCTCTAATTTTCAGTTTAGCTTCCGCAAGCACCGTTCAACGACCGACCATCTTCTTCTTCACCTAGACCATGATGTCCGTAAAGCATACTCCAACAACAAAATGGTCTTGACAGTAATTTTTGACCTTGAGAAGGCTTATGATACTGCTCACAGATCAACTCGGGTAAGGTGTGGCACGAACCTCTCCAAACACTTCGTCTTGAGTGAGGGTGTTCCACAGAGCAGTGTACTGAGTGTCATCCTCTTTGCAGCGGGTTTTTGAAGATGTAGTATCTACTGTTCCTCCATCCGTCAAATGCTCTCTTTACTTGTATGACATCTCCCTCTATGTAGTGGATACCAAACTTCCGTGAATAGAACGACAACTTCAATCTGGCATCACTGAGTGAAGCAACAGTCGCAGCTTCCATTTCTCCCCGACTTAGACCAGCTCTGTCCTATTTCGGAGAAAGGGGCAGAGGGTAATGTATGAACTCTCCCTCCTTCTCTCACACTTTATGGGTCGCCGATTCTAACTAACAAAATGTCAGATTTTTAGGTCTCATTTTCGATGACAAACTAACCTTTCTCCCACATATTCGTCACCTTAAAGGGAGATTTTATCGCTAAATCCCATTTAATTCAAACCGATAAAAAAAATGTTTTGTTTCTAATTATAACTATGGTATCTTTAATTTTATGGCAAGATTAAAAAAAATTTTGTATTTTTTATTGGATGTGTCCATTTTTATTTTTGGCCTTCCACAAAAATGGTAATAAAAATCTTTAATTTTCCAGTTATTTCAATGTTTGCGCTAAGATATTCCAATTTTGTGTAGAAATAAATTTCCTTTAGACAATCTGATAAAAGTACTTTCAAAATATTACTGAAACTGGGCTGACTCTACCTTACATTATACCAAAACATTTAATATAAACGTCAGTCTGTTTATGATTTTATATGTAAAGTTGGTACTAAATTTGAAGTTAATAAACATGTACTTATTATTTAATGAATTTCTTGTACTCTTAAGTAAAAATTGAAGTGTTAGAAAAACACAAATATAACATTTGAAATTATTTCTTTTTTCAGACTGCAAAAAAACTTATATATATATATTATATATATATAGTATATATATATAACTATATATATATATATATATATAATATATATATTAATAATATTAAATATATATAAATATAATATATAATATAATAATATAGTAGATATATATATATATAGAGAAGAGAGAGAGAGAGTTCCAAGCACCCTTCTGTGGATTTAAATAAGCACCGAATTTCAGAATTGATATCGAAGCAGGTGACTGAAAACATATTCTGAGATTACTCTTCTTTTTCTAGTGCGGACGATCAGTGGTAGAGCCTTCCTGTACATAATTATCTAGCGCGACGCTGTTACTGATGTTCGATCCATGGGAATTCTATTTTGTCTTATATTGCAAAATTTGTCGAACAAGCATGTTTGTGCCTGATGTCGGGCGTTCCCCCTCCCCGAGTGACTGTTGGTGGTTGCTCCTGCAACCACAGGAGCACCCGCAGTAATGCCGCATACCCCAGCAGGGTTCCAATGCACCATTCTGTGATTTACAAGTACCGAGTTCAAAGCAGTGATGTCGAAGCATGAGATTTGAAACTGTTCCGAGATGCCTCTTTTTCTGGGAGGCGATCGGGACAGTAGTAGAGAGCCTCCTGTACATTGTCGAAGGCGACGCTGTTTTCGATGGTTCGAGTCCTGGCGCGAGTGAAATTTTTCCTTCCCTATTATTGCAAGTTTGTCGCAACAACATGTGCCCATGTCGGCGTTGCTTGAATTTATTTGGTTGCTCCGAACCCAGGAGCAACCCCCAGCAGAATGCGGGCGCCTTGTTTTGGTTGCCGAACAGGGGTTCCAAATATTTATATATAATAATATAGATTAATAATATATATATATATATAATATATATATATAATATATATATTATATATAAATATTATATATAAACTTACGTCTTCTCTCAGGGAGGCCACGGCCTGTCAGCGGAGACAACACGATTCCCACGCAGTCCTTTCCAGAAGTACATCATCCTCCATCAGCTGGCGCATCGCGGGCAGTCCATGTCTTCTCACGGCTCTCTCCACGCAATCTTTCCATCTTCCCCTCGGCCTTACTACCTCCACTCTCCACCACTACCTTTTCTACTCGCGACTCGTTCTCCAGGCATCCTAACTATATGCCCCCACCATCTCAGTCTCGCCGAATCTATCCTGTTCAACACAGGCACCACACAAACTCTTTTCATAACCTATTCGTTTCTCACTCTATCTCTCCTCGTCTTTACCACTATCGTCCTCAACACCTTCATTTCAGCAGCTTCGATATTTTTCTCTCTTGGTTGCCCCTTTCAAATGAGTCCAGTATGTTCAATGGTACCAGATGCTATCAAATATAATCTTTACTTTTATATCCCCGATCTTTCATAATGGATATAACGCTCTCATTTGCTTCTGCTGTATTTCAATTCTTGCCTATACTTCCCGTACACATCCTCCCATGCTTGTAAATACGCCACCCAGGTAAACAAACTATTCCACATTTTTCAATCTATCATCATTAATGATGATCTCCACTTCTCCATCATCCTCTCTACCCACTCTCATTATCACGGTCTTTTCTGTATTCATCTCTAAGCCAATCTCCTTCAAATTTCTGTCAAAACTTTCCATAAGTCCTCAATACTCCCTCCTCCCAACTCCAACATGCCAAATCATCGGCATGCATCATTATATCACCATCCAAATTGGAAATTCCTCTTAAACCGATCTGATTACTACATCAAAGTAAGCTATAAAGAGTAAGGGAGACAGGACACTACCTTGTCTGACTCCCGTCCCCACCTCAAACCATTTCTCATTTTTACATCCAGTTCTCACTTTACACTCACAAACGCTATACAAGCTTTTTATTGCTCCCTCAGTCTTTCCTTCACTCCGTACACTTCCCCAACATCCTCCAAAAGTCTGCTCTGGGTACGAGTTCAACATGGCCGTCTTAGGGTCCAAGAAGCATGTGAGCTCGGTACCCAGAGGCCAGACTTTTGGAGATGTTGGAGGAAAGTGACGGATGAAGGAAGACTGGGGGAGCCGAATAAAAAAGCTTGTATAGCCGTTTGTGAGTGTAAAGTGAAGAACTGGATGTAATAAAGAGAAATGGTTTGATGGTGGGACGAGTCAGACAACGTTAGATTGTCCTGTTCTCCTCTTACTCTTTATAGCTTACTTGAATGTAGTTATCAGAAAGGTTAAAGAGAATTTCCAATCTGGATTGATATAATGTGTATGTGGATGACTTTGCAATGTTTGGAGGAGTAGGATTGAGAGACGCTATGAAAGTTTTGACAGAAATTTGAAGGAGTATGGCTTAAGATTGGAATTACAGAAGAAGACCGTGATACATGAGAGTGCGTAAGAGATGATGGAATAAGTGGAATCATCATAATGATGATAGATTGAAAAATGTGGAATAGTTTGTTTACCTGGGTGGCGTACTTTACCAAGCGTATGGAGGATGTTGTACGGAAGATCTAGGCAAGAATTGAAAAGAAATACGGCAAGAACAATGAGAGCGTTAGATCCAATTATGAAGGATCGGGTGATGGATATAAAAGATTATATTTGATAGCAACTGGTACCCACATTGACATAGGGAGAAGAAACATGGAGCATTACAAAAAAGAAGAAAAAGATCGAAGCTGCTGAAATGAAGTTGTTGAGAATTGGAAAGACGAGAAGATAGAGTGAGAAACGAATAGGTTATGAAAAGAGTTTGTGTTGTGCCTGTGTTGAACAGTATAGATTCGGCGAGACTGAATGGTGGGGCATATAGTTAGGATCCTGGAAACGAGTCCGAGTAGAAAAGAGTGGTGGAGAGTGGAGTAGTTAAGCCGAGAGGGAAAGATGGAAAGATTTGCGTGAGAGAGCCGTTGTAGAGAAGACATGGACGCCCGCGATGCGCCAGCTGATGAAGGATGATGGCGTACTTCTGGAAAGGACTGCGTGGGAATCGATGTTGTCTCCGCTGACAGGCCGTAGGCCTCCCTGAGAGAAGAACTGAAGTAAATATATATATAATATATATATATATATATATATAGATACACTGATAATTTTATATATAAATTTCTATATATATATACTAATATATACTATATATATATATATTAATATATACTTGGAACCCCTGGTTCGGGGCAAACACGCAGTCTGCTGGGGTGCTCCTGGTTACAGGAGCAACCAAATAAATTCAAGCAACGCCGACATGGGCACATGTTCGTTGCGACAAACTTGCAATAATAAGGCGAAGAAAAATTTCACTCACGCCAGGACTCGAACCACTCGAAAACAAAGGCGTCGCCTTCACAATGTACAGGAGGCTCTACTACTAGTCCGATCCGCCTCCCCAGGAAAAAGAAGCATCTCGAAGAGTTTCAAATCTTTCTGCTTCGACATCACTTCCTTTCGAAACTCGTACTTTTGTAAAATCCACAGAATGGTGCTTGAACCCCTGCTGGGGTTATGCGGCATTCTGCCGGGGTGCTCCGGGTTGCAGGAGCAACCATCCAAAGTCAAGGAACGCGCGACCATAGGCACAACATTGCTTGTTTGCGACAAATTTGCAATAATAAGACAAAATAAATTCGCCAGGACTCGAACCATCAGTAACAGCGTCGCCGCTAGATAATTATGTACAGGAGGCTCTACCACTGATCCGATCCGCATCCCTAGAAAAAGAAGGTATCTCAGAATAGTTTTCAAGTCACCTGCTTCGATATCACTGCCCTGAAACTCGGTGCTTATTTAAATCCACAGAAGGGTGCTTGGAACCTCTCTCTCTCTCTCTCTCTATATATATAATAATATATAATATATATATTATATATATAATATATATATATATAATATATATATATATATATATATATATATATATATATATATATATATATATATATATATATATATATATATATATATATATATAAGTTTTTTTGCAGTCTGAAAAAAGAAATAATATTTCCAAATGTTTATTTGTGTTTTTCTAACACTTCATTTTTTACTTAGAAGAGATCACAAAGAAAATTCATTAAAATAATACTAACATGTTTATTAACTTCAAATTTAGTACCAACTTTACATATAAAATCATAAACAGACTGATGTTTATATTAAATGTTTTGGTATAATGTAAGGTAGAGTCAGCCGTGATTGAGTAAATTTTGAAAGTACTTTTCAGATTGTCTAAAGGAAATTTATTTCTACACAAAATTGGAATATCTTAGCGCAAAAAGCATTGAAATACCTGGAAAATTAAAGATTTTATTAACATTTTTGTGGAGGGTCAAAAACGAAAATCTCCTCCCACAAATAAAAAATACAAATTTTTTTTATCTTGCCATAAAATTAAAGATACCATAGTTATACATAAAAAAAAAACATTTTCTTTTATCGGTTTGAATTAAATGGGATTTAGCGATAAAATCTCCCTTTAAGGTGACGAATATATGGGAGAAAGGTTAGTTTGTCAGCTAAAATGAGACCTAAAAATCTGACATTTTGTTAGTTAGAATCGGCGACCCATAAAGTGTGAGAGAAGGAGGGAGAGTTCATACATTACCCTCTGCCCCTTTCTCCGAAATAGGACAGAGCTGGTCTAAGTCGGGGAGAAATGGAAGCTGCGACTGTTGCTTCACTCAGTGATGCCAGATTGAAGTTGTCGTTCTATTCACGGAAGCTTGGTATCCACTACATAGAGGGAGATGTCATACAAGTAAAGAGAGCATTTGACGGATGGAGGAACAGTAGATACTACATCTTCAAAAACCCGCTGCAAAGAGGATGACACTCAGTACACTGCTCTGTGGAACACCCTCACTCAAGACGAAGTGTTTGGAGAGGTTCGTGCCACACCTTACCCGAGTTGATCTGTGAGCAGTATCATAAGCCTTCTCAAGGTCAAAAATTACTGTCAAGACCATTTTGTTGTTGGAGTATGCTTTACGGACATCATGGTCTAGGTGAAGAAGAAGATGGTCGGTCGTTGAACGGTGCTTGCGGAAGCTAAACTGAAAATTAGAGAAAACATGAAGACTCTCTAGGATTGGGAGAAGGTGTGATGCCACCATTTTCTCCATCAGCTTGCAAGTGTGGCAGGTCAGAGAAATGGGTCTTTGATTATCAAGAGCTCTGGGGTTTTGTCCTGCTTTCGAGATAGGAACAGCATAAGAGGTATACCAGCCGGGGGGGCGGGAAAGGGAAACTTCCACCCATATGAAATTTACAAAGCCCGAGCTGAAGGTCTGCGTGTGGCGATCATTATTAATTTGATAAGAAAATTGAACCCAAGTGCATTGTCTTCGGAGGCAGAAAGAGCATTTGTGAATTCAACCATTGTGAATAAGTGATTGAATTGGAGGTTCACACCCCATCACAGCCGAGAAGTCCGGTTGTTGTAAATAATCTGTTGTATGGAAGGCCTTATCCAGGGGGAACAGAATCTGAAGTCTCCACCCGCAGGCTGTCAGAGCGAAAAGGTTTATGTAGGTGTTTGGTTCCGACACCGGATTTTTGCTCGCACCGCACCGCTCGCACCGGGAGGTCACCACCCAGCATCCGCACCGCCACCACCCGTCATTTTTTGTTACCGCACCGCACAGCCCCGCACCGCATCGCACCGCACCGCACCAAGAGCGAACCACAGCGCACCGCCACCAAAATTTGAAAAGGCATCCGCATTATAATATATATATACTAGAATATAATATATATATATATATATAAATATATATATAACAAATATAATATAAATATATCATAATATTATATATAATATATTATATATAATATATATATATATATATTCATAATATTATTATTCTAAACACGTGTTACCGCACGAATTGCGAGTTTAGTGCGATCGCAGAAAGTATTTGTAATACACCTGCGACCGTTCATGGGAAGAATTGAATAGCAGAATGCAATGCAATAGCAACACGAGAGAGGTAAGCTCTGCAAATAAACCAACTGCGTCGAAGCTCCAACAATAAATAGACAGAAATCACGAAGTAGTTTTCTTTATTTTAAAACAAATTGTGTTTTTTACTTTTTGATATAAACGAACTGACAGAAAAAAATTACTTACCTCACCAAATTTAAGATTAAGGTTAAAAACTAAAAAAAAATAACTAATTTTAGAAAAGAACTGGATTAAATATTTTGCTACTCCTCTTCTTGATTTCGTTTTAAAAATAAATAATAATATTGTTTTATTATAAAATCTGATTTTAATTTCGTTTTATTGATTCAATAAAAATTTTGAAATATTTTATGTAAATTTTGATAAATGGCTAGCTGCTTCAAAATAATGATCTGGCCTTAACTCATGCGGAACATTTCTTTACTTCAGACAAAAAAAAAATCTTTTAGAACTTTCTGACATAGTCCTGTTGAAAGATCAGTCTTCTTCCCATTCTACTTCTCTCCTCTCTCTTCCTTTAATATATATATATATATATAATAATATATATAGTATATATATATACATATATTATATATATATATAATATATTAATATATTATATATATTATATATATATTATATATATATATATATATATAAGTATATGGAAGCCGAAGAGATGAGATTACCCACCATTGGGCATATATGGAGTCTTAAAGAACATCTCATGGCACTCCAGTGCCCAATGGTTCTTCCCTTTTGCGCTCATATCCACATTCTTTTTAAATTTGAGTAAGCTCTCCTTTATCGAACACCATAAAACACAATTACAGACATCAACTTAAAATGAAAATAAAAAATGGCGTAAAATGGCAACCACATGATTTGTATTGAAGAGGTCTATATGGGTGGCTTCCAAAAATAACCCCTTATCCACCCTTCCCTCATTGCCATTAAAGGCCATTGACCAACTCCTGTGATGGAGTTGTTGTCGGGAATTGTAATCCTGGTTTTTGATTTTACGTTCCTTCTTCCTAAATTTGTAACCTTTCTCGTTTAAATCTATTTTAATTTTGTTTGAACATCACCTCTCCTCCCTAAACTGCATCTCTTTTTCTTATAGGAAACTCAGGTTTTGATAGCAAACCCTACCTTCTTGATTCTGATTGTCTTCTACTAATAATTGATTTTCCAGAAGAATAAGTTGTGCCAAGTCTGCAATGTGGTGTTCCAGGTCTTGATTTGGATTTTCGAACATTCTATCTAAATGACTCCAAGGCTAACCTGTCAATCTACCATTAATTTCAAATGTTCTGTAATATCTGTCTCCTAACTCAAACTGACTATTCTTAAATTCTCGACTACCCTCCAGGCTCCAAGATTAGAACACTCCTCTCCCTTCACAATTCTGCTGACAGTGCGTCGAGTGTCGTTTGGTGATGTCAAAGTTCAACCAATTGCTCCTAAATCTCAAATACAGGGGAATTGCTACCAACTTCTTCAATCCAGGAATACCTCGAGCAGTTACGTGCAAAGCTCCCTACCCGCTATCTGCTGGATCGATGCTTGGAAAGAAGCCAACATTCTAGACCCTTTCCTAAGCTGCTGAGCCTTGCTCTTATTGTTAGAATTCTTTGATTTTCCGATCGCCGACCATCTATCATACGTTTTGCGTTCAAGTCGTCAATCTTCCTCAGAAAGACCCCCCCCCCCCCACACCTACTGCGAAAAACGTTTGGCATCTTTATGCCTGCAAATAAACGACCGGCAAGTCCGACGAGCTTCGCGTACTTCTTGATCCCATAAGACTGACAGCTTCCATGAGAAGGGTTCCTGAAGGAGTGGCAATAGCCGGCGGAGCTTAATCCTCTGCTGGCGGATGGAGTGGCACGCCGATGACTTTACGCCTCAAACTTAAACTAGAAAAACCCTGGTCTTACTCTGCTATCTCGCATTAGCGCGAGCGAGGGGGGACGGCGGAACGTTGGAGAGGATGATTGTCATCGTGCGGAAATCGCGGGAGGAAGCCTGGTACCAAGCCGGTATAGTGCAGGCGCCGCAAATAGTGTGGCAAAAGAGTGGGTAGCGCCGGAGACGGAGCGAGAGAAGAAGTCTGGTTGGGTCGAGGGGAGAGAAGGATACAATAACTTGACTACTGTGCCCTGCTGCGCGCAGCGCGCGTGGTGACATTGTCTCAAAAAGAGTTTCTCCCAGAGAGGCCGGTCCGCTTGCCAGCGCCGTTAGGGTAGCCACCCATGCACGAACTGGCATGAACCCGTTCCCAGCTTAGAGAGGCGTGAGGAGAGCCGGGGAGTGCTCAAACTATTGTGCCCGTCCTAATTTAAACCTTAGACCAATGATTGGTATTCCTTCGTCTCCACCTCCCTCCAACATAATTATGCTAATATTGATATTTCTTTTAAAGATGTTATTTCTGCTTAGAGGGAGAGGTGAGAGAGGGGTATAGTAGAAGGTAGTAGTATGTGGTAGGGACTGGAGGGTAGGGTAGGGGGTAGATGATGATATGACAGTACGTGATATATAGGTAGGTAAATATAGTAGAAATAGGTTATACCGAGGGGGTGTCTCACGTAGGATGTTGACAGATCGTGTATGCGAGCGGCGGTACGGGGATGTGTTAAGTATAAGAATGTGTAGGAATAGGAAGTTCGGAGTATGTTAATTCATTAAGAAGGATTGGAGATTTACGTTGGTGTCTGCGCCAAGCTGAACAAAGCATGGCGAAGTGTTCGGATGGCGATGACATATTTTATGCTTCTGTGAAATGCACAAAAAAAAAATGAAGGTGGGTCTCCTCTCACAGTTGGTTGATACCGATTGGGTTTCCTGTTTCCACGCCAGCAATGCTACTATAAACCAACTAGACTCCTAGTGGCATAGGACAGGTATCATGCGGAGGTAATAAATACAGTTACATGTACAGGTTGGTAACGCGTCAATGTTACCAACAATAGTTTTTAACGTGATATGGAAAAAGTGAAAAAACACGGGAGTGGGTGTTAAGAAGAGTCATAATATCTATACATGTAATGTAATATAACGTTGTGAATAGTATCATAACAAATTAACGAGCGCGTAAATCATATCCGCACAGCATTGTGCAAGAAGGGAGAGAGAACGGTCAGGGATGCGTGGTTCGAACGTGGTACATACATATTTACAAATGGTTGTCAAACGCTCCATCAAGCGAATACATGGGCCTCAGCCCTCTGGCGCCAGTTCATTGCAACCAATGACAGGGATCCGGTGTTCCCCTACATGCCTGTTATTCGACGGCGAAAGACATCCGGCATACTGTCAAAATAAAACCCAGCTAAACACGTAGTTAATTAACATAACTGACACTCTGGCGTGTAAGTCGATGAACGCGCAGCCATGAAAGGACCAATCTTTCCACATCTCTCCGAAATTCTCGAGTAGTCGTCACTATTAGCTGCATTTTGGGGCAGCCCATCATGTTGTAAAATAATTCTCGTGTCCCTAATAGTAAGTCACTTCAGAAGCCAACAAGACGTCGTAGGAAATGAATAACGCGGTCCTGTCAAATTTCTCGAAAGAAGTAAGGCCATAATCATACTATAGTATACCACTCCAAACGTTACTGAGATGAAGATCTGGTGATGTCTAGTGAATGTTATATGGGGGGTGTTTCCGCCCAATGTCTGAAGTTTCCACCTGTTATATATACCGTTATTGGTAAAGCGAGATTCATCGATCCATATAGATATGTTCCAATAAGTCAGTACCAATCCATAGAAGGCAATCCAATGACAGCGAGAATCCCAGCCGACCGTTTGGTCTCCACGATTGCAAACCAGCACAATGTGTGCCCGATGAACAGGTAGTGCAAAAAACACCGAACCTCGTAGGTTCCTCATATTCCCAAGACCGAACTAGCCTAGCCGTAATGAGAACTTGGATTTCATGGTGTTATACAGAACTCCAGTCGAGTGCAAGTACGACACTACCCCCCTCCCTATGTATAGGGGGATACGTTGTCCATATCTGCAGCAGCTCTGCGAGCATTCCGTTTTGCGTAATGTACACCTACAACATGTCACGCTTTTCTCCTGCGATACCTTGGTCACCTAGCATATTCACACCCAATTAACAGAGAGAGCGATCTCTGAATATGCGTCACACACCTAACGGAAATTTATAGACAAACCCTAAGATTAAGACGTAGTTGGTTGTAACACATCCACATGGCCGCTATTTTTAGGTACGAGCAATGTAATCTAAAAAGTGTAGTGCATTAGGTATTTTAATTTCATTCCTTTGTTGAAAAAATATTGAAAACTATTTTTTTTTTTTAATAACCTATTAGCCTAATTGCCACAATGGACAACGTTCGGCTTTTTGAGGCACAGTATTCAACGGAGGCTTTCTAGTGTTTATGGGTACATTGCTGAAATGAACACCGTATCAAAATCGGAGAGCAAGACAGCCCACCTCTTTGTGTAGCATTTTCAGCACAAGCAAAAAATATATCATTCCCAGTGACATTCGGCCATGTGTCGCAGACAACCAACCCACCAATCCCATCCTCCTTAAGAATTAAAGTAAAGAACTTCTAGTCTTAACACATTTTCATACAACAGCATACTCCAGCCCACACTATTATATACCACCACGGTAACATACCCTCTGAGACCACGCATATATAATATATATAATATATATATAATAATATAATAAATAATATATAATATAATATAATATAAATATAATATATATATATACTATATATATAATATATATATATAACTTTTTAAATTAAGTTTTTTTAAAATAAATAAATATATTATTCTCTCCCATTATACTTAAAAGAATGGCAGCATTAAAAAGTAACTACCAGATGCTACATATCACACACATTTTTATAGAAAAATTCTCATTGACCAACTCCCTATGCGATTTCTGCACGACTTGTTCAAATTTCATAATATTTATATTATTACGTAAATTTCATGTTAACATTGTTTGCAAAAAACGTGCGAACGTTTTCGCATCCAATTTTAGTGGGAACCAAAAACTTGATCGTTTTCTTTGTGTCCTTCCTTCTCAGCCGAGTTGTGGATCCTCGATATACTAAGATATATATATATATAATAATAAATAGATATATAAATATATAAAACATATTATAGTATAATATACTTAATATATCTAGTATATAATATAAATATCATATATATATATATGTGTAACGTTTACATTGTGCCGCACTGCTCTCGCTGTTTTCTCAAAAATCGTTCGCCCCCTTTGTCATTATATCGAATCGCCTTAAACCCATTCCATTTATGTAAATCTTAAGAGTAAACAAAAGGCCGTCCAGTTAAAGCTGAAAGCCGCTGCAACCGGAGTCGATTTTTTTAGCCAAAGCTGAAAGAAATTTTGCAATTAAATAGCGAAAATTGTGATTTAATATATGTTTTAAATGATGCACTAAACAGCATTTTTTTAAACAACTTTGTTAGATTATAATTGTTTTTTAGAAAGAAAAAATTCAAAATGGCAAAAAGCAAAGCAACCGACGAAAACATAATTGTCTAGTGATTTTTGGTCTCCAGTTTGACACATACTCGTTATAGATATAGTTCCCTCTCAATTTTTCGTATTTGAGCTTCGATATTCGATATTTTGAAATCATCGATATATCGATAAATTTTAAAGCATTGCTTTATCGCATATCGGTAGATCCAGTAAAAGAGAAATTTCAACATGGCCATGTAACATACTCTGAGTTATATTTGACGATCGTAAAAGAGAACATTTCAACATGGCCATGAAACTCTCTGATTTATTTACGCTTCGTAATGATGAATGCAGTTTATTTACTCACATTAAAAAACAGATAATAACTACTTACAGTGAAATAGATTTATTTTTTTAAGTTAAATCAACAAATACCCAAACCGTGCGAAGAAGAGCACCTTTTAATTACTATTTCCAGTTTTATCGCGGTAGGTAATTTTTCGTGCAATAGACAAGTTTTGCTTTAGAAAGCGTATCTTGCAAAGAATTACCATTAATGAGTATAACATTAAGATATTTTTCTTCTATTTTGTTTTTGTGTATGTATATATTTAACTATATATAGTATTATTATATTAGTTTTATATTAAGTATTTTATAGTAATGCAACAAAGTTTGATACTTATATATTATATATATATATATAATAGTAATATCATATATATATAGAAGTTATATATATTTATAATAAATACTAATGATTAGATTCAATATATACACGGCCATATAGGTAGCGCCGGCTCGAGCCCCCAAAAAGGAGTTACTCTTTAGGGGGGTCGAGCGATGGGTGGGGACGAAGGGGATTGTTCATTTTACCCCGGAAGGGATGATCGGAGGAACCCCCGCGAATACCCAAAGACCAAAGAGCGGTTCCGTAGACCATTCCCCGGAGGGGGATGTCCCCCCCGAGTCCACTAGAGGCCGAGCAGACCCCGACTCCTGACATCGGTAGTCTACCCGTGGGTAGTGTTAGTTTTTCAAACACCCCAACACTCGGCCCGCCAAATTTTTTGGACGTGGTGGCATTAACGGTCAGTTTTTCTTGTACTATTGTCCAGGCTTTAGACATAATCCGTATAGTATAATTTACTAATATATATATCATTTATAATAACATATATATAATAATATATACATATATATATATATATATATATATAATTTAGATATATAACTTATAGTATAATATCCCTCTTATACTGTTACACTCTTTCTATCGATATAGTCGATATTATCGAATATCAACTCAGACGAAAAAATTGAATTTTACCTATAATATAAATAATAATATATATCACAATATACTATATAATATATATAATATATATAAAATTATATAATATATATAATATTATATTATATATAGTCCAAATGATAAGTTACCCCATCATATCTCGAAAACTAAGATAGTACAAGAAAATATAACATATATGGATCAGGTATGATAATTTGCAGGAAAATGAAAAAAAAAATTTATTTTTTTTATATCTCCAAAACTACTATATACAAGAAAACCTAATTAACATATATAGGAATCAGTGTGCATACAGTTTATAAAAAAGGAATTTTTTATACTAATAACATCATTGGCGAATCAGCTTTGAATTTTTAGGGCTCGAGCCAACGTGGACAGACCCGTCGTCCCCAGGTTGGAGAGACCCCGACTCTTGCATCTTTGCGGCCTCAAAAGAGGTGTTTAAAAAAAATAGAAGAAGCAGAATTTTTTCCAGGAGGTTGTTCATACAATATTTCAGGTGACCCACTGACATAATAATGAACTATGAAAATTTGATGATGGTAGTGTTGATGATAAAAAAAAGATTTAAAAAAATTAGAAAAATGTTTTTTTTGGTGGTCATTGTGTTGCCATTTACTAAGATTTCATGACCCTGATCGGGGCTGCGATAGTATGTGATCAGGTGTCTGGGGGACCAGCGCGAATTAGTCTGCGGAACTCTTTAGGTCCACATAGATAAGATATATAGTATGGTTAGTATAGTAGTAGTAGGGTAGTATATTATATCATATAAGGGAGGTAGTATATAGGGTAAGATGGGGGAAGGGGTAGTAGAGTATGGGGTGGTATGAGGGGATAAGTACGAGGTATGGAGTGAGTGAGTGATTATAGAATAATATATATATATACTAGATATGCCACCTCTAGGAAGAGCTACAATCCATATTCTCAAAACTAAATAGCTACAGAAAAAGGAATTACATTTTTGACATCCTTATTCATAAAAAGTAGGTAGAACAGAAATACAAAAAAAAATAAAAACCAAAAAACAAAAAATTGGCTATTTGTTTGGGGGACAACAATATAGACTAGTATATTAATATCATATTACTATACTATATAATAATATATAGGTATAATATAAATATAATAATAAATATATATAGATATAAATAGTATATATATATATATATATATATATATATATAGATATATATACCACCTAGTATACTAGAATATATATTATTTAAATGGTACTACACGCGCAATGTAGCGGGCTCAAGTCCACGGGGAAACTACAGGGGTTCGTCACACGTACTTTCCCACATAACCCCAACTAGGAGGAACCCCGCGAGGAAGCCCCCGACGAAACAATCACCAATGTCACTAACCAACAACCCAACGCACCTCGCGCGCAAAAGGATAACCGCCGCCATACCCCCGTTTACAAGCTAGGTATCTAGCTCACGATCACAAATTCCCAAACTATAGAAATGCTCCAACCCGGAAAGCCCCTAAAAAGACAAACCACCCACACATCTCCCCCCGAGCATCGCTGCACCGAAACCTAACCATACGCCTCCCCATCTTTCGAAACACCTATCCACCGCCTAGTTAATACACAATACACACAAAACAAAAATAACCCTCACGAATAGCCTATTTATTTAACTCAGAGAATGAACGATAAAGTCCCAAATAGCCTTCTCATATCCATACCGACCATAATTCATTAACATATTAATTATTCTAAATTTACCTTTACATTACCTTATATACGACAAATAGACACTGTCGCACTCTCAGATTCAACACTCCAAACCGACAGGATGTGTTTTCAGGCATTCTTTACACAGTCCCACCATTGTCCTCATTTCTTCAATATTTAGAGCATAAATAATAGTATAGTATAATATATATATATATATCACTAAGTAGTATATAATATAGTAAACTTCTTATTATAGTATTATTAATAATATCAACAACAGACCGGACAAGCAATGGGCTAACGCACACGCACTCTCGTAGCTAGAATACGAGTCATTGACCTCAGAGAAAGAAGCAGAACACCAAGATGAACCACACAACATTCTTGCGTAAAGTAGATCCAATCTTTATAGTAATCGATATCGGTATATTAATTTATTATTTAATTACAAGAATATTATAGCGTTGAGAAATGAAACGATATTATGAAGACTTAAGACTGATTTTAAATTAATTTATAGTCAGTAAATTATCTTAAAATTTGAATGTAGGCAATATAGCTCCCGCCGACATTGAAAAAGACTCTTTAGCGCCAACTTCAAACCAGCAAACACGAAAATACCGAGAGCACTTGCATAAATCCTAAAGGGAGATATCTATTTTCAAATTAACCAAAAAAAATTAGCTTTTAATATAAACTTTTTTCTATAAACAATATTTAAAATATATTATAATTTTTAATATAATAAGCACATATAAAATAACAATAAATGTAATGGAGTTGATATAAAGTAAAGTTGAAATCTCAAATCTTCGCGAACCAAACAGTTTTCTCATTTCTACTTGATTATATATATATAACATATACTATATATATATATAATTAATATAGTAAATATATAATAAAATAGGTTTATTGATCTATATATATATAAGTATATTAATATATATATATAAGTATATAGTGTCCGTATAGTATATATATATATATAATTAATTATATAGATCTTAGAATTTATGCAAGATTTATTTTATTTTCGTGTCTCATTTATTTATTCATAAGTTTTAATTATAGATAAAGATTAAAATAGAAAGTGATAGAAGGCGGTATAGATGGAGACGATTATTATATAGATAGTATATAATATGAATGTATAGAATAAGAAGGATTACTTATAATATTATATTATATATTTATATAATTAGGCCAGTAATTATCAATTGTGTTATCAGAAAAACAATATTTAATTTTAGTATTTGATAGTGGATAATTTAATATTTATAGTTGGCAAATGATGAAAATATTGCGAATGAAACTGAAATAAAATGAATGGAGATAATAAATATAATACGAAACTTGAAATAAGACCCAGAAGAAAATTGCTATATGACTTAACCTCTAAAATCAAATCACATAACATGTTACATAATGATGGTTTCGATAAGTATAAATAATAAAAAATTTAGTGATGATGATCCAAAAGATAAGACACAATAAAGCAATCTGTTAAAAAAATTGTAGGATATTTATTTATATTAAAGATATTACATCTGATATAAAATATAAATATTGCAAGAAAAGGAAAATAGATAAAGACAGTAAAAGATTTAAGTCATAGTAAGATCAAAGACAGGTTTAAAAATTTAGGGAAATAGATTGAGATTCGTAAGACAATGACGGAGAGTTTAGAATAATTCGGAGAATTTAGAATAATTTATGAGAAATGAATTGAGAAGAAAAAAGACAGGAATTGATTGGCAAAAGTGTCAGGCTCTTGTGATTATGTATTTATTTCGTAAAGGAATATAAAGAAGAATAAAAAATACATCTATAATGAACTAGATAAATGCAAAATAAATGTATTTATGAGAACTAAGAGAATTAGGGTAAAAGCCTTATAAAGAGTAGAAACATACAATGACGGAGATAATTATAATTCCGAAGGAAGGTTATCAAACATTAAATTATATAAAGTAGAATCATAACTATAACAAAAAATATGCAAGGAATAGGATAAAGGCATTAAAAAAATTAAGAAAAATATGGCCATTTCTGAAGGCAATGCCTATGTAGCAAATGGATAATTTATTAAAGTCAAGTGTGTGTTGCAAATTTTTCTTGGGTAAAAAAAGAAAAGTATGAAGATTCATTCAGAATGCTAGGTCTGTAGGGTAAAAAGTAAATAAAGAAGCCAACAACTTCGTGTGTGAAAAATGAAATAGGGTCAAGTTAAGGAAACTTAGATAGCAGCTGAGGATTACCAGAATCAAGGGTGGAATTAGCAGAAAAAAGAAAGCCAAAAAATTATTCTTTTCCCAAACAATTAGCTAAAAAATTAGTGCAGATAAAAAAAATATGAGGAAATATAAAATAGATAGAGAGATAGATGAAGAGGTTTGGACAAAATAAAAATAACATCTTCAAATCTATGTTATAATTTACATATTGAAAGATAAAAAAAATACTTAAATATAATACATATTAAAATAAATCAAAACATATAAAATCCTGTAAATAGATAACGAGAGATAAAATGTATAAATGCATGAAGATAAGCAAATAGAAAGCAAAGTCATAACCCCTAATGAAACAAATTAATAAAAAACAAATGCGAGCATTAAAGAACATTAGGATAAAAAACATATAAATATTTAAGACAGGTTAATTTTTGGATATTTTAATGTTAAATAGTTTTAAAGAACAGCACCGATACATAGAGGGAGTGAACTAATGATTATTGTCATATATAAGTAATAAAGATCAAAAGAAAAAGATACATACATAAAGATAGGTAGCAATATGAAGTTTAAACAGGGAAGAACGGAGGAAAAATATCTCTCTCCTCTCTCACAATGCAGATAAATATAAAAATGATTACAACAAATCATCCCAAATTCTTTTCAACTTTCATTGGAACAAAGAAAAGAAAATAAATAAAGAATTGAAATTAAAAACAAATATATTGAGCGTAAAAGATTGAAAAATAACAAAACATGATAAAAACAATAGAATAGAATAAAGGAGCAGTAGAAAATATGAATAAACAGGAGAAAGATAAAAAAATAGCAAATAGAAAATATAAAGGAAAATAGAAAATAAACATTACAAGTTATGGAAAGGAGAATAGGAAGAATAAAAAACCTGAAGATAAAGAAAAATACAGAAAGGAAAAAATCACATTAGAGGCAAAAAAATGTAAGAAATAGATTAGTATGGGAGATAAAAGTAAGAAATCACTGACAAAAATCTTCCAATGGTAAATACGCAAGTTATATTTAGGCGATAATAATATGAGGTAAAAAGAAAAAAAATAGAGGGAAATAACGCGAAGATAATGAATTATGTAAAGAATAAAAAGGACAATAAATGAAAGTCAAGAAAATAGAATTAAGCTCATAACGCTTCTAGAGGTAAGGAAATAGCATTTAAGACTTATCTGAAGATAATAATGAAAATCCATAAACATTCGAAGTTAAAGAAAAATAGAATTGATAACTTTGTAAGATTTTTAAATTTTCTATGTAAGAATGCTCATAGATCTATATAAGCGAAGTTTTTAATCTTCAAGTACGACAAATAAAATGGTTTTACAAGTATTATAAATAATTTAAGACACTTGTTTCAAGTTTTTATATGGTTCTTGATAGTTTTCAAGTTCAATTTTTCAAGTTTTATTTTAAAAGAAGATCCCTCTTTAAATATTTTCTTCTTAAAATTTTTCAGTATAGCATTACTATATATAATAATACTTGTAGTTTCATTAAAGGCATAAATATAAAAAATTAATTGCTGATTTTTTTAGACACGGCATATGGAAGCACGGCACTTGAAGTTGTGCAAGGAGAAGGAAATGGGGAAAATATACATAAAGGTAAGGGCTATGCAAATCAGTAATGTTATTTAAACAGTAGTGAACAAGATAATGAATAAAACAAAAAATTACTGAAAATAATAATGTGTAAATATAACGAAATAGTGAAATAATAGAGAAATTCCTGAAAATTTTAGAAGAATCAAAAATAAGGACATATGATATGGAATGTGAAAAGAAATAGTAGGTTAATTGCAGGAAATAAGGAAAGAGGGGATGAAACAAAAAATAGGGAATAGAATTTTATTAAAATTGGAAATTATAAAATATGGTAAAAAGCAAAATTTTGACAGTTATGATCATTTCAGATTTGGGGGTAATGTTAAAGAAATTGGGTAGCAATAACAGGGGAAAATATTGAGGATAGGAAAGTAGATAATAGGAAAAAATAATAGGGAAATAATAGGAAACAATAGGAAAAAAATAGGAAGAAAAAATAAGGAATAAAATGAAAAATTGGGAATTAACTAAATTTTTTAAAATAGGTATGTTTTATATATATAGTGAATAGTGGTTAAATATATTATAATATAGTGATGTTAAAAATAATTAATATAAAATAGGAAATAAATATCAAAATTTAAAAGAAAAAGGTAAACAGAAGATGTATATTAATTAAGTTAGGTCTGAAAATAAAGAAAATATGCAGATAAATAAATAGGAAAATTGATAATAAAAGATTAAAAGTATAAATGAAAGGAAAATTAAGGAATAATTTAAAAAAGAAGATGAAAAGAATAAGGAGAGATATGTGCAAAAAAAAAAGTTTTTTACTACAATTACAAAGTACAAAGGATTAAAAATACTGGAAAGCGCTAAAAAAAAAGAAGTCATGAAAAAGATAAAAGAAGATGATTAAAGAAGAAGATTACCAGAACATGTTAATGATTAAGATGATATAAAATTTAAAATAATAATAGGAGTGGAAATAAAATATGGGAATATCGGGATAAATAAAGTAGAGAATATAAATTAAATAGGTGAAATATATATATATAATTTAATATTATATATATATATATATATATAGTTATATATATATACCTACTATATATATAATATATAATATAATATAAATAAAGATAATATAACAAAAGATAAAATATATATATATATCTATATATATATATATATATTATATATATATTTATTCAGTGTATATTATATTAATATATATATATAAATATATATTATATATATATTATTAATGTATATATATATTATATATTAT
Source organism: Trachelipus rathkii (assembly GCA_015478945.1). Lineage (NCBI taxonomy): Eukaryota > Metazoa > Arthropoda > Malacostraca > Isopoda > Trachelipodidae > Trachelipus > Trachelipus rathkii. Next base: position 11,439 of record JABUQX010031516.1, on the reverse strand, counting down.
ATTATATATATATACTATATATTATATATAAATATATTATATATATATATATTAAATTAAATATTATATTTAATTATTATATATAATATTATACGATATAATTATATAATTATATATATAATAATATATATATATATATATATAGTATTATTAATAATTATATATAAAGATATATATGTATAAATATATATTAATATTATATATATATTATATATAATTATATTATAAATATATATTAATATGTATTTATAAATATATACTATATATATATAAATATAATATGGTATATATATATTATAATACACTAGTTAATATTATATATATTAATATAATATATATTAATATTATATATAAATTATATTATCATATATATATTATATATATTATAATATATATTTACCACATAATATTATATTATATATATATATATAATAATATTATATAATAAATTATATATATATAAAGTTTTAATAGGTAATTAGTTATAGAAAGAGATTAATTATATAGGGAAATGATTAATAAATTTATATTTAGTATTAGATATATATATTAGTTGATACTTACGCTCCGTAATACCGAAAATAAAATTAAAATAATTCACTGGATTAATAGTATGTCAGTCTATCTAATATTATATATATATATACGTTATAATAGATTAAATATTTAATAATATATAATATATATAAATAAGATATTTACTTAATTATATATATATATATATTATATATAATTTAAATATTAATATATATATTATATATATAATATATTATATAGTTAACGGTTTTTACTCCTTCAAATGCTAAGTCTACTTATAAGTTAACTGCTTAAGTATTTTTTTTCTCTACTGGTTTTCTTTCGGTTTTTCTTTTTTTATTTCGGAAGTTATTATATTAGCTTTCTAATGTTTGGGGCTGTTTTTTTAAATTAGTTTCTATACAGGATTTCTCAGTAGTTTCTTTTCCTTAGCAGAAGGAGTAATAGTTTAATCCTGACAGGTTATTCGTTAATTGTGGCTTTACAGTTTTGTGTATTAGTTTTTTCCATATTATAGTGTGATATTAAACTATTCGTTTTTGGTCTATTATATTTTTGAAATTTTATTAGTTATGTACTATTCTATTATCTTTAAGTTTACTTAAATCTTCATATTGAAATAGATAAAATTAAATAGAAAGAGCTAGAGAGAGAGAGTGAGAGATAAATATGTATAAAATTAGTAAAAGGAAATTCAACTTGATAATATAAAGTAAAGATAGTAGAGAAATACGGCAAGTAGATAGAGATCACATTTTTATGAGAGAGGTTTAGAAAGGGGAGAGGTACACAAGTCGATAAGGTAAAGAAAATAAAATTGAGATTGAGAATATGACAAAGGAAAGGAGAGAATCCAACACTCACCGAAAAATATATCTAGCAAATAGCAGACTTCTCCTCAAAGCCGCAGCTAAAATTTTTAGAAAAAGCATAAAGAAGATGAAGAGATAGATGGAATTGGTTTTCAGCATAGGTATAATTAAAAAAAAAATAGAGATTACGAGATGAGGAAGAATAGACACCATATAGAAAGCCCAAATCGTTAAAAAATGGTGACACTCACTTCCATGATTTAGTATTTCTGTCTTGGATAAATATAAATTTTGTCAGCAAGGAAAGGAAATAAATAAAAGACAGGATGATACATATAATAAAAGATATAAGTCATAGAGAAGACAGAAATTACAGGTTAAAATAAATATAATAGGGAAATAGATTGAGATGGAAGATTGAGGGTTATATTAAATAAACAATTTGTTTAGAAAAAAAAAAAGATAATGGAGATTTTAGATTGACTGAGAATATAGAAATATAGACACTAAAGGATAAGGACAATATCAAAATCAAAGTTTAAAAGTAATAAAAGGAATGAGACCTGTAAAAATAAAGGAAGTAAATAAAGAAATAACCAAATTTACAGTAGATTACAAATAACTAATATAACAAGTAGCTAAGTAGTTAGGTTATATTAATAATACTATCTAGAAATAAATAACAAATATCTAATTGAAAATATGATAAAAATATACATTATATAAATATTTATAAGAATTAAGATGAATATAAAAAAAATTCAATAGACATTTAAAAATATATGAAAAAAAATAGAAGATAAAACAAAAAAGATTAGGAGAATAAAAATATACTAGAGACAGGAAGATTTGCAGAAAGATAAATGGAAAATCAAATATATAGGTAAAAATGAAAAGAATTAGATAAAAAGGAATCTTTTTCAATAAAGTTAAGTTATATAAAATAAAAAATAAAAAATAGATAGATAGACAGAGGTGTAAATTGAAATAGTAGATTGAGGAGAAGTTTAGAAAGTTGATGATAATAATTTATCTAATTAGTATTTTAACTTAATTAGTTAGTGAAGAAATACCCCTAACTCCCTTCGTAGAAATGGTGAACAAATGGAAATTATAATTAATTATAACGAATAAAAAAATTTGAAATATACAAAATGTTAATTAGACTAATGTAAGAAATTAATAAAAGAGGACATAACAATAATTCAAGAAGTATCAAACCATCTGTGGGAAGGTTTGATCTTTCTTCTAACAAATAGTAGGTGAATAATATAAATAGATAGAGAATATAAAATAAAGATTTTAAGAAGTGAAGTAAAATAAGCGTAAATGCACACGATTAAATGATCATAAGAAGAATAAAGATAAGTTGATTGATTTATTATAGAATATATTTAAATAAAAAGAATATAAAACAAGTTGAAGATAAGAAATATATAATAAAGACTAGATACTGAAGGATTAACATATGCAAATACGACTAAAGACCAGTGTAAGATATAAAGAAAATTTATATATTTTAAAAATAAAGGGAGATAAAGAAAGAATAGATTAAATACATGTTAATATTGAGTCAGGTCAGAAAATTAAAATGGAAAATATCAGGTAAAGAACGGTGAAATACAGATAATTAGATTAAAGTCAATATGAAGAAATAAAGAAAAAAAATATAAATACATAGAGAGAATATAACTAAAATAAAATTTGGAAAATAAAAGAAAAAGATAGATGCTAAGATAAAAGAATATAAAATTAAAAGACAGATTAAAACAATATGCAAGCATAAAGACAGTTTGCAATTTGAATAAAGTAATATAAAAAATAAGAAAGAATTGATAAAAAAAATAGAAGGAAAATAGATTTTTGGACAAAATAATTAATTATCATATTTTAAAAACAATAAAGACATAAAGTAACATATGATTAAAAACTTTAAAGATTGTATTTAGAATAAAGACTCATAAGAATAAGGAAAAAATACAAAAAAGAAATAGACAAATTTACACAGAAATAAATAAAACGAAAAGATACAAAAGGGAAGATCACAAGATAAAGGTAAAATTCAATAAACACGATTGAAGGATAAAGAAAAGTTCCGGACAACGGAAAATAATGAATAGATAGTAAGCAATAAGAAAGTTCAAAAAAAAAATTAAGTGAATTAAAGTTTAAAGGGGGTCAAAATTATGCAAAGAGATAAAAATAATACACAGTATAATGTGAATATAAGTATAATAAGTAAATATAAACATGAATATCTTTAGAAAAAGGTTAAAAAGAAATTCCTTGAAGCAGATGAAGGTAAGGGAATAGATAGAGCATCAACATAAATGAATAATAGTATAGAAAAATAATAAAAGCATTCGTAGTCGAAGGTAAGGAAAATTAGGTAAAGACTAGCTGTAATAATGTATTACTAAAAATACGAATTTACAAGGCAAAGATTCTGAAATAACGTCTAGGATTAAATGCATGAAAGAAAATTCATCTGAATAATGCAGATCCTGAAGTAGTTATATTTATTACATCTAAAGATACGACAAAAACGTTTCAGAAATACATTAACGAACTGTTTCAAGGTTTTCAATCGAGCTTTTCAAGTTATGCAATATTTACAAAGTTTCTGCTGGATAATTTTGGTTTTAGATTTTTCTTCTTTCTTTCTTTAAATTTCATGATATAGCTATATATACATATATATAATGTATTTTATGTTAATGTTTTGATTTTGAGTAGATCTATTTCATTGTTGCAACGTAAAATAAAATAAAGGAGACAATTTTGGTCTGTGGAGGAAATTATATAATAAAGGATAAAGTAGTAGGTAAGATACGATTAAAAAAGAATAGGAAGAAACAAAAATAGATAAAATATATAATAAAAGAATATATTTCATTGAATAAAGTGAGGTTTTTTAATAATATCTTCCAACATTCTTTTCCATAAAAGAGATTATAAAAAGCTTATTAGATAATTGAATCCTAAAACTGGATTTTTATAAATCAGAAAGAAAGGACAAACAGGAATAAGGAAAAAGATGGAAACAATAAAATAAAACATTAATTAGGTATATAAATAATAAGAAATGAAGAAAATAGTAATTAAAGAATGAATCAATAATAGGGAAAATATGAAAGAAGTGAAATATTTAATAGAATAATAATAATGGAATAAAATAATAAAAGAAATAATAATTAATAGGACAATAATAGGATAAATGAAGTAAAGGAAAATAATGAAGATTGAATAAAAAAAATGGAAAGAGATGCGCACATGAAAATAGGGAAATTTGGAGAAAGCATGAAATAAAGGATAAAGGACACGAAATAAAAAAAGGTAGGAAGGAATGAAATATGGAATGTCCAAATAGGAAATGAAGAATATTAGTATATCTTAATAGTTAATGGGATATTTTTTAAATTTTTTTGGAAAAATAAGAAAAATAGGATATGTAACAAAATAAAAGTAGATAAGGAAAAGGAAATAGAGAACATAACAGAGAAATAAATATAAAATAAAAATAGAAGTTATTAAAAGTAAGAAAAGTGAAATGAATAGGAAATAAGAAATTATGGAAGAAAGAAAAATGGTATTAGATAATGTGCAAATAATAGGAAAATGGATGATAAATTATATAAATAGGTAAAAACACAAAATAGGGAAATAATTGGGGGTAAAAAAAAAGAAAAATAAGATAGTATAAAATAAGAAAAAATGAAGGAAACATTAGGGGAAATTACACTAGATAGAAAGAAAAATAGGTATAGATACAAACAATAGGGAGCTATAATATAAAATCCTAATTAAGATACAAAATTTAGTGGAATTAAATAATTAAACATTTAAAATAAAACAAAAATTAAGGAAAATAATATTTAAATAAATAGAATGAAGCGAGTGGGAAGTTTAAAAACCCACACATACCGCACGCCACCACCCACACACACACAATTATCTAAGTGTATCGAATAAGAGGGGAAAGGAAGAAATTAAAAAAAAAAAATAAAATAGGGTAAGGAAAATATATTAAAATAAATGTTACATAAAAAATAAATACATTTAATAATTAAATAAAAAAAATTAGGAAATAAAAATATATTGGAAAACAAGCAAATAGGAAGAATATAAAAAATAAGTATATTCTGGGAAAATAAGGAAAGAAATTATTGGATATAACAAAAAAATTTTAAAAATGAAAAATTAATAAAAATATTATGATATGAGATAAAAAAATTTTTAAGAATACGTAATATAATAGGATTAATTACTGTACTTGCAGTAATTTACATATAAGTCATAAAATTTTACGGAAAGAGATATAAGAAACAAAATAAATTAAGAAGTAAGCTTTTAAATATCCATAAATTCGAATATATGTTAGCTGGAATGTCACAAAATAGTGAGGTTAGAATTACATTGTTTATAGTAATAGAGTTAATATAAAAAAGAATGTTATTTAAACAAGATAACCTAGTAACTATTGATGCCGTAAATATAATAATATAAATTACACCTCCAGAAAGAATGAACTTTCATTACCAATAAAAATTTACGAAATATCTACAAGCGATCTGAAAGTATTTTGAAATCCATAAGTGACAAACAATTGCTTTTGTAAACAGAAGAGTTTTAAAATTTTAAAAGATAACAAAACATATAATTACCCGGAAACCTAGTAATAGAAGATAGGAGGTGAATACAGAAATGGTTAGGAAAGGGTCGTGAGAAATAAAAGTGGGGATAAAGGTGATATGGGTAGGTGATTGGATGAAATGATAAATATGGGAGGTGAAAAGAGGGGAAGAATAAGGAGATAAGATGTAATGGGGGGGTAAATAGGAGGAAATAAAGGGTAAAATGATGAAATGTAGGTGGTAGTATATAGTGGGTAGGTTTTAAAAAAAGAAGTTATAAATAATGAGGCACATTAAATAAATGGATAGGAATATATTAAATAAAAGGTGTGTGTTTTTAAGTATTTAGAAATTTATGTTTACAAAAAAAGTATTACGCGATTTTAATGAAGAACAAATTAGGTTTTAGTTTAAATTAAAAGAAAAGAGAGTAGCTCAAATCTCATCACAGTTGGTGGTCAACAAATAAAAACTTGCTCTTAGTAGACTTAAAATATGGTATAAACCGATGTGAAATGATCATAAAATATTTAAATAAAGATAAGAAATTCAAAAGAAATAAACAGTATATAAAGGCGTAATAATATGAATTAAGACCAAATAAAAATAAAGTAGTAGAAAGTGATGAGGAGATAGGAATATTGGTAGAGATGCGTATAGGTGGAGATGTTATGATATAGAATATGAAAGACGATAAGGTGATATATTAAAATTGGAGTAAGTAGTTAGAACATAAATAGAAGTGGATAGACAAGTAAACATAAAAATTTAATATGAGGATTAGTATACAGAATAGTAAGAAGAATATAAGATAAATAGTGGGAAATGTAATAATATAGTAAGGAACAATTTATTGAATATATCGGAGAAATATTTAACATAACAGCTGAAATGATGAAAGTTTTTAATTAATGACATAGATAAATGAAAAGATATTAAAATTTGTAGAGATAGCGATCGGCATAATGTATATAGAAAAATATAAAAATAAATGGGGTAAGAAGATAGAGCGATATGGGGGTGTGGAAAAGATAATATTAATAGAGGAATAAAATAACTAATATAAAAAATAGGAAGTTACAAGCAAAGTATGTCATATATAGCTGTTATTTATAGTAATAAAAAAAATATTGGGGAATGATGAAAAAAAAAATTATAAAAATTAGGAAAAAAGAAAGGAAAATAGGAAAAGATGAAAAAAAAATACATAAGAAGAAAGAATAGATAGGAAGAATAAAAAAATAGGGCTGGGTATACGGAAGATGAGTTAGTTAGGGGGAAGGAGGAAGAGAGAAAAAAGAATAGGTTGGAATGAATCGAGTAAGAATAGGAAAACTGGGAATAAATAATAGTTTTAGAAAGGATAAGTCGTTATAGTAAGTGGTGAGGTGAGTGTTGAATCTAGAAAAGTTAAATATGGAAATACAATAAAGATTTAATAGGAAACACCCCAGGGAAATAAAACGGTTACTAATTAGCGAGATAAGTAAATATTAGAAGAATAACATTTTCAACCTACGACGAAATTATAAGTAAATACAGAGAGAGAGAAAGTTAGAAAAAATCTGTTTGGAAAAAACCAAAGTTCATTTGAAAGTTAGCAAACCAAAGGAAGTAAAATAAAAGTGAGGAAGTAGGGCGAACGAAAGAAGTGAGTGAGAATAAATTGTATATAGACTAGTGGATAAGTGAAGGAGTGAGTAATGTAAGTGGCGAATGATAAAAGTGAAAGTGTCCCCACCAGATCCACACACGCACCAAGCGTATAATAGCTAGCACACCAGTAAGAAGACAACACAATCTGAGAACAAAAAAGAGATTTAAAGTCAATAAAAAAAAAGAAAGATAAAGTAGTTCACAAACACACCACTCACTCACACACTCACACGCACATACCAAAGAAGAAAAGCAGGCGATCACAAGCGTCCACTAGACCAGAAACCAAAGAGAGTACCCATGTATAACATGACAACAGTAAAATGAGCATGCAATACAACACACGCAACACCACACAGTTGCCAGACACAGACAAGAAGCACGAGGCCGACCGCCACAAGAAGACAACACCAGCAAGGTGAGACGAGATCCCAAACCGGACGCGCAGAAACCAAGGTACACTACCAACAAGCCCCTATCGCCTGCCAGAGACGTGAGAGGAGACGATGAACACGCACGAAGAGACCCACAGAGGAAGCGACGCACACGTGAGACGACGAACACAAGGAGAGAAGAACGGAATCAAACCGAAGACCCACACCCAGCACAAGCACAAAACGCAAGCAACGAAAATACGGACGACAAAACAAACCACGAATTAGACGTACCGAAGCAGGCCACAGATCAACGCACATCAACAGGACCATTGACCAAGCAAGACATATCGGTCAGACTACACAACCTGACAGCAAGCGAACAACTAGTCCACACGCATCTGAACAAGAAGAACATACAGGATACACAGAAACACACGAACAAGAGAACGCAGAACGAACCATCAGACAGAGAAAGAAAACAACAACCACCACAAGAAGAATGCAAGAGACGCAGAATAATAGAAAAGCAAAATAGACTAAACACGCTCAGAAGAGCCGTAGATGCACGATAGAGACCTCATAAGCAATAAAAGAATAGATGAAAGACCATAAAGACTGAATAGCACAAATTACACGACATCACACAATCCACGATCACACGCTACACTCAGATATCCAGAATACAACAATATAGCAACTACTAGATAAATACACTCGAGTAGAGTCAAGAAAAACTATCAGCATCACATCACCGACACACCCAATAGATCGCTATACAACTCCATACTAAACACAGTATAACTACATACAACGACTAGATACAAATGACACCCTAATAAGGACGATACAAGCACGAGACCGTAAAGCAACCACAAAAACAAAGGCACAAGCTTAAAAATAATGTAATGAAAAGGTAACAGCAAAGACCACAGACTCAAAACACCAGACCTAAAGATCAAAGCGTGAAAAAGGATGAACCACACCGCACACGCTCCAACCTCCACAAAGCTGAAAGACAACAATATTACCGGTGAAAACATCCTCGACTACCCGAAAAAGTAACCAGTGCAAATTCACAAAGACTCACCACCACCCCGTAGTAGTAGAAAATTAATAATAGGACACAAGACTATCCATATATATATAAACGGCGATTTGAAGTTATTTGTAAGTAGCCGTAATTTATATCTCTCTCTTCTCTCTCAAACAAAAAATAAAAAGTGGAAAATGACCCAATTGAATGAACGTAAAAATACCAAAAAATTTATCAAGTACGGATAGTAGAAAGAATAAAAACAAAATAAAAAAAAAAAAAAAAACTACAAGGACAAAAATTAAAAAAAAAAAAAAAAGAAAAACGAAAAAAAAAAAAAAAAAAAAGCAAAAAAAAAAAAAAAAAAAAAAAAAAAAAAAAAAAAAAAAAGAAATTTGACAGTAAAATAATGGCAAATTGTAGCAGAAGAAAACAAATCACCAGCAAAAATCACAAAAATTGAGCTAAAATAAAACAGCTAATATATATATTATATTATAATATTATATATATAATATAACAGTATATATATATATAGTTATATATAATATATATATTATTATATATATATATTATATATTAATATATATATATTAAATATATATATATATATTAATATTATATATATATATTTATATATATTAGTATATATATTAAATATATTACTATATATATATTATATATTAATATATAAAGTATATATATATAATATTATATAAATTAATATTAATAATTATATATCATTCCGCACTGACCGAGATCATACTTGAAGTTATAATATTAATAAATAGATAATTTATTTTGATTAAATTTCAACTCGAAAATATTCAAATTATAATATATATATATAATATATATTATATATATTCAAATTTAAATATGTTTATATAGTTAATATATATATAAAATAATAGTAGTATATATATATAAATGTAGAATATATATAAATAAGGTAATATTATCTATATAATAATCTTATTTTACATTATTAATTATAACAGGGTGATCTCTATTAATAATAGACTATCTCTCTATATATAGCAGGGAGTTTCCCCACACTGAATACATAGCACAAAATTGACTTCCTTATGCAGTAATACACCTTTAAACTTTAAGGCATATAGAAATACAACCGGTTTGATATATCTCTCTCTCTCTATATATATAGGTGACCAGATTGCTTCATACCACACTTTTCACGAATGGACTACGTTGTGAGTGAAAAACTCTCAGGATGGAAAGTGTGTATTGATGTATTCTAGCATTAAAGTTTACACACCTGCTTGTGAGCGGACTCTATTTGGTTCGAAATTAATGTCTCAACTGTAAGATATCCAAACTGCGGTGCCGAATCTGAGCTGCATCACATCCTCTGGGAGAGTCGGGATTTCCATTTTGTGGCCCAACTTAGCTGTGAAGCGTACAGGACATAATGAAACACAATATTCCAGTGTAATATAAATAATGGCACATTACTATAATAATAATAATAATAGTGGATAAAATACATATAATTAATATATAATAATAATGAATAATAATATATAAAATAATTAAATAATATATAATAATAATAAATATAATAATAATATAATCAATAATAATATAAATAATAATATATATAATAATAATTAAATAAAATATTAATAAATAATAATAATAAATAAAATAATTAATTAAAATAAATATGTTTGACCACTAAACAAATCATTATTGGACGCATATTACAGAAAAATGTTCAAATCGGCCTCCACCGGAGCTATACAAGCGGTTTTATTCATCCTAGTCATCTGACTGCACGCACCCTCCGAATATTTCCTGCGGTTGCCATTTGAATATGCTGACAAGAGTCCATCACAACGGTTTCTCGAAGAACTCTTCATTATAGTATAGGCTGCTGCGTATACAAGGTGTTAATTGATGATGCCCCCATAGCGTGAAATGTATCTAGTGGGTTGAGTCAGCGAGCTGCTGGGCCTTGATACAGACCTCCTCTACCAATCCATCTGTCTTGGGAAATGTTATCGATTTATTAAATTTACATCCGAACAGTGCATGGCTAAAGTGGGCCTGGATACTTCTCATTCAATGCATCTAGTCCATCATGGATTTGCCGTAACAGCGTAAATTAACGGTAAATGATGTCTCTCGAGGAGAGTGGGCAAGGTATTCCTTAGAAACTGCAATAGTTTTGGCTATTCAAGCGAGAAGGAAGGACATATGGACCAAAGAGCTCCCCCAAGAGTTCCTGCGCCATTAACTTGATGCGATAAAGTATCTGACTCGATGTCTTGACTGGCACAAGCTCATGGATTCTCGACGCAGCCATAGTGGGTTGTTATTGAATAATTATTCAATTACTATCTGTACCGAATAGCGACCTCCCTTCC
>JABUQX010031515.1:7500-32907 GCA_015478945.1 Trachelipus rathkii | reverse complement strand
ATGTCGAAGGCAAGAGGGAGCGCGATATTATGGGTAGACAGGCAAATTAGTGCATTCACCCTGGCAGGAAGATGGAAGGGAAAAGGATAGAAGTAGGGTTATAATAGGTCGCAATGAACATGAGTTGTAGAAACTAGAAATAAAATCGATTTAAAGCATGAGGGAATCTCGAAAGTCCAGTCAGCTTTGACCTGCAGCTAACAGGTTCCGACTTGTCTTCCAGCATGGGGGAGGATCAGACGCGCAGCTGCCAATGTAATGTTTGAGTTTTCCTGCAAGCCGACAGACTGATAAATTGCTAATTGGAGGACTCTTATATGCAGACCCGATACCCTAATAGCGACTTTCAAACTAAGAATAAAAGAACACGTTGAGAGTATTGTATCCAGCCGGGGTAGCCAGGAGTGAGTTGCAATCGTGGAATAGGCGACTAGATAAGAGAGATTATTCTACAAAATGTTGATTCGAGAGGTGATTGGCATGTGCGTACAAATTGATATTAGCCGCATTAGACCGGCGTCAGAAGAATAATAGCAGATTATAAGGAGATTGATTCAGAAGATGAAAGCTAGTGAAGAAGGTGCATGATTTCTTGGGATTTTACCTAGCGTTAGCGTGCACGTCAGGCACATGCGGCAGTAGCGGCTTTACGTGTAAATGAAGGGCTTAGAAAATAGGTTTTCCAGAACAATATTAGTGTTTTTGGAATTTGGCGAGAGAATTTCTGAATTAAGATCGTTTTTGCAGCAGATGGAGTTCACTTGGAGTCATAAAGGTGTTGGGCTTTTCTAGTTACCAGTTTGGAACTTGTTTAGCAAAAACTAGGTAAAAAGTTCGGGGTGGTGGGCTAAATCTGGATACGAACATAATAGCAATGTTAACTGTAATAGTGGGGAGATAAATAAAACAATGTTGTTACGGGTTTAAATAATGATGATAGCAATAAAAAATAACAGCATTTTGAGTATCAAATGTTTTACACAAATGCTCCTCATATAGCCTTAGAAATAAAAAAAGATGAGCCTGTATTAGTTATACCATAAATGAGAACTCTACGACATTATTTGCCACTACACTGAGGCATGGCGTTAATCGAAGGAGATTATATGCGAGACCTCCTTTCCAGGGTGGAATATGAATAGAGCGATATTCACGTTTATTTAACCAGCCCGTAGAGCGAAGAAGTTGGTGTGTGTGGCCGTTATGTTAAAACACATACTTTTCAATCCTCTGGTACTAATCGACTGACCTTTAAAAATTAATTCCATGATAGTTTGATCAGTGGTGCGGTATAGATATCCTGTATATACCAATAATCATAGTAAATAGGGGCATTTTATAGAACTCCTGGCCAGAGGTATAGAAAAAGACTTGAAATTGCTTTGAAAGAAATTGCAGGACAGCAGTGCCACATGTTAATGACAAAACCGCGTATAGTCATAAGGGTGATTTTTAATTTTCCTGCCATTCATTGATACCTCTGTCTAATATGCGACCCGTAGTTACGTTCTGCATTCATTTAAAATCATACTAGATACGACTTTTTGACCAGATGCGTCCAAGACCCACAAGATACCGATGCCACTATTAGACTTAATATTCAACTAATGATGCTAAAGCTATGGTGGATGAAGTTATTAGTTGAGGAGAAGTGATAAGGACATAGTGCACCGAACGCATATAATTAGATTAATCTATGAATGTGATATCTGGGCCCAAATTGACTTGTTAATAAAGAAAAGATAAAGATTCCGAAATGCGCGATCTAATTTTACCAAAATTTCGAGACATGCATTAGTATAACTGACTGGGATAAAGAGTTTAAAGACCAACACTGTTTTATCATGTGGGGAACATCTCTTTTAAACCAAATTTTAACGAAAATATTCAGTCAGTATGTTTTAACAGATAAACCCCATTAGGCGTGGCGAAGAGAAAACCCTGGTTTGCAGAGCAAGTACGTCAGTCATAGATCCATACTTCCGTCATTTCATCGATGTCTTTTAAAAATTCAAGAATTTATTAGAGGAAGATGATTTAGCGAAAATTATAGGAAAAATAAAATGAACTTAAACCATCAATAAGAAAGGCAAAGCAGAGAGGCATAATAATTAGCAAGGGGGAATCAGCTAATAAGACACCTGAAGAAGTTTTTTTAGCTTTTATAAAATTTAAAAGTAAGAATAGCGACAATTTGTCCAATTAAAATTGATTGAAAATTAGTGAGTTCATATAAGGAGCTTGCGTCAAATTCCAATGCTTATTTGCCTTCCGAGGTTGAACAGACAGGAAAGCATTACGATAATTAGTTCAGAGACTAATAGTTCTTCGCTATGCCATCTGTAACAAACTAACTTAGCAGAATTTGAATTTGATTATATATATATATCGTTTATGTACAACATCGTATATCCAAGTAAACCTGCAGGCCCTGATGGTATATTATGGTAAAATTCTGAAAGAGGGCAGTTTAAGCATTGCAAAGGCCACTGTATTTTGATTTTAAGCGATCTATTAACATTTGGTGAGGTACCAGCAGACTGCAAAACAGCATATGTTGTGCCGTATTTATAAGAAAGGACTAGTAAGGCAAGATTGGGAAATTTTAGGCCAGGTTAGCTTAACATCTCTTAGGTGTAAAGGTTTCTGCGAAAAGTTTTAGTGACAAGGTCATATAGCAGAAATATTTTAGAAGCATAACAAGGTATTGTCATGCACTCCCAGCCATTCGGTTTTCAGAAAGCGGCGTAGGTCATGTCCAGACAAAGCCTGTTTAGAATTCTATGGCAATACATTACTGCACTCGCATGACCGAGGAGATCCAGTTGATTTGTATATTTAGACTTTAGTAGCTTTTTAAAAGGTTCCCCACATAAGGCTCATGAAGAAAGAAGTCTTTGCAATGTGGTATAGGTGGACTTGCACCATGTTTGGCATTAAGCCCAGTGGTTGCGAAATATAGAAACAGTGTCTTGTCACAACCTAAATGGGCAATTAAATCACTTCATGGGACAATAGTGAAGAGTGGTGTCCCACTCAAAAAAACATCAATGAAACTATTGCCTCACTACTATATACAATGATTTAGACCAGGGACTTAAATGCAACGGTTTCTAAGTTTCAGATGATACTAAAGTGGCCACCCTCAGTCAGGAATAGTGAAGGATGCATAAAGATTCAAAATTGATCTTGATTAAACTTCTTAACCCGGCTGAAAAAATGGCAAATGAATTTTATAGATCGTAAAAAGTGTAAGGTTCTTCACTAGAGTTCCACAAATAAAAGTTTTTTTTTCAACTACGATATTGTGAATGGGGAGTGGCTTGAGTCTTTGGACCAAGAAAAAGATCTTGAGGTGTGTTATAAGCAGTAATTTGAAAGCTAGAAATAAAGCTAGTTTGGAAGCTAGAATTAAAGCTAATAAGATGCTGCGGCATGAATAAATCGCAATTTGTTACAAGAGCAAGGAAAGCTAATAAAGTAAACTGTTTGTAATAGCATATGTCCTAGGCCAGTCAATAGAGTATTGTGCACAAGTTTGGGCCCCTTATTTAAAGAAAGACTAGATATGCTAGAGAGAGTGCGCACACGATTTAGAGCAACAAGGCCATGATTTTCCTGCGGTTTGAGCGGCTAATAAGAGCTCATGAGGAAGAGCTGAAAGGAGTTAGAATGTTTTCTGTAGAAGGCGATTTCTCAGAGGGGACATGATACAAAGTCTACAAAATATTTACATCTATCGATAACATAGAGCCAATAAATTTTCCATAGTAGAACATGGACAGGGGACCAGGGGGCATAATAAGAAAAGTAAGAAGAAAGCAATGCCAATCTTGATATTAAGAAAGCATGCATTCAGTATAGGCCGTTGTTAAATTTTGAATAGTCTGGCAGAGGAGGTTGTTGAGTGTGACTCGATTGCAACATTTAAGAAACGGTTAGATTCGTTTATGGATGGCGTTGGTATTTCACTATAATATATTGCACGAAGCCAAATTGCGCGCGTTTTTAGTTATAGCAGTTATTTTTAGCTGCATGTGTACCATAACTTAGTTATTAATGCATGTGAATGGTTGCGGTATCAGTATTTACATATCATATAGTGTATTTTGACTACGTCAAATTGGTGGCTTTGAGTTACACCAAATTGGACAAGCCCTAGGGTTCTTTGTTGATTTGCATGAAGCATGTTTGGCGTATGGCTTGACTGGGGCAGTCTCGCATAGGCCCATGTGGCTTTTTACTGCTCTCTATATTCCTAATGTCCTAATCCTACCTAATGTTAAAAAAAAAAAAAAAAAAAATGACATTCACTTTGCACCTAAGTAACTTCCTGAAAAAGAAATCCATCATCTAGGGAGTGTCATAAACACCAACAATTCCCCGTTCAGGAAGGCTTTCTCAAGGAACAATAGTGTAAAGAGGAGCCGTCTAGCCAATTAATACGGACGGACTGAGACTTTCTTTGAACCAACTATGCCCCACAACGGCACCATGAACAATATATATATATATATATACTTATATATATATGTATATATATATATACTATTAATATATACTATAATATATATATATATAAAATATATATATATATATATATATATATATATATACTAAATATACATATAAAATATATAATATATATATATATAGATATATATTATATATATATATAGTATACTTTATATATATATATATATACGTATTCGTATATAATAGGTTCTTTAATTAGTGCCTCCTAAGATCGATTATAAGCATACTTAATTTGATATTCTAGTGCCTACCCTCACCCACCTATAATCTCATGTTAATGAAGGATACCCAACCTAATTCTAAGTATGTTATGATTTGAGTAACATATTGATAATAAATTATACCTACCTTAAAATATAGAGTTGTATCATCTCCTTATGATATTATGAATGAGAATCAATATATAACTATATAGTACGTATCATGTGATAAGAAGTATAGATAAGTATATTCTCATATAAAAGGCTCGTGAAAATCCTCTGTCTCTAGTTGAGGAGTAGAACTAAGTATAGCAGAGCATAAGATATTATATAGATAGTAAGTAATAGATAGTGTTTGTGAGTGTGGCATACAAAGTACAAAATTGAGAGATTCGAGATTCACTCGAACGTGTTACTAATGAGGTATTATAAGTTAATTAATGTATATATTACATATAGTAGCACACATACACTATCCACTCATTCAGACCGGATAATTATATGAATAAATATTAAGTATAATAGTTAGAAAACATTAAAATACGAAGTTAACATATAGAGTGATAGTTACAATTACTTAGCCATCCTGTATGAGTCTCGCATAGAGAGATTGAGAGTATAAGCGAAGTATGATGAGGATCTAGAGGAGTTAGAGATCTTATATTCCAAGACCGACACAGCTTGTAATTAAAGATATAAAGGTATCAGCGTAGTAAGCCTGCGCAGATCGTTCAATGTTTAGAAGTCCTATATGCTAAGCAGGCAAAGACCATACGGCGTTCTCTGTGACAAAAAGCTCTCGTCAAATACACACCAACCTCACAGCCCAAAGCTATCCTTCTCCGAAAGTATGCCGCATAAAAAATAATCATACAATTGAATTCGCTTGGAGAACTAATGATATATATCCAGTTCCAAATAATTAAATTCCACCTAACCTAATATGATAATAGAATAGATACGCAATATTTTGATTATTTGAGCGACCGTAACTAAAACAACACCACACCTGTACTACACATACTACACTTATGTAAGTTATATGTTTCCAACTTGTATTACAAATACAACATAACTAGTCTTAAAGATAAACTTTATTTTCTTTCTATCATTCATTCCAAAAAGAAATCTTTACCGTTTCCGTAGTCACACTTACTTCCTCCAGCGACAACAATTATCAGATTTCCGTCAACGTGGTCACAGTATTTCAAGTTTCCTCCAAGGTTATTGTTCGTAATAATAGTTGTTTCACAAACAAAATCCTTTTCTACTGAGAGCATTAAGAAATAATAATATAAGATATAATAAAAGTGTGTATTCTTTACACTCGTTACAACGGCTTCAGGTCTGCAATTTTAATTTAAAATCACGACAAGAAAACAATTGGAAAAAAAAACTTTGAAAGCAATAGAGCTTTGAAAGATTCAAATTTTTAACAAAAGTGTAAAAATAAAGAAAGTAATCAAACCTCGTTTCAGTTTACACAATCTCATCTTATTTTGGTCATGGTACTGAATAAATATTTTCGGCAATCTTGATACCAATTTCACGTCATATTTTGTGCTCGCGATATGTTTTTCCTACTTCCACTAAGACCATCGGAACATATTTCTTCATCTAAAAATGCAGTGTCTTTTCGGATCAAGGACGGAATAGTTTTTCCGATGACATTCTTCCTCCGTTACTGCACCATAGTTCAATATACTTTAAAAAAAAAAAAAGATATATATATATTATAATATATATATATATATATATATTATCATATATATATATTATATATTATATATTATATATAGATTATATTTATTAATATATATTAGTATATATATATATATATATAATATATATATATAATATATGTACGACTACCGTTACTATAAAAAGAAATGTTTTAAATTCATATATTATAATATAAAAAGCAGAACTCATTTGAGGCAAAAGCTATTATGATAGAGTCTAAACAAAAACTCGAAGAAAGTTGTTATTTAATTTATGTACCGGTAAAAAATGTGCTACAATCTTACATTAAGATCCACACAACTATTTTATTCTTTTTCTATACTTTAAAATTGAAACAGCCAATAGGAAACGTTTGTCTCCTACCGGCTAGCATCTTTGGTATCGAAGGAGGAAGACGCCAGTTCGGCCACCGCCATCTGTGCCGTTAAGACGTGACCAGGGCATGACCCTGGCACGCTCTGAATATTATTTTATATTAAAAATTGAAAGTGTTATTAATATAATAGTGTTCCTATAACAAGATCTCGGTAATGTCATATGATAACCAGATGATCATATTGATATTAATGAGATAAATAGTAGAGAATTATAATAACGCATGTGTATTTCGTAATAAAAATTAATTAGTTAATATATCAAAAATATATTTATATAATATTTGATCGAATTACTACAAAGTATTTGAATTTTCAATGACAAAGTCCTTATTTATTATACAGATAAAAATTATCTAATTATTGATCTGCGATCAAACAATAACAAGAACAGAATATTTAATAAATGAATTAACCATCAATCTCTTTAATAACCTTTCATTTGTATTAATTATTGCATTCCAGAGAAGGATTAAATTCGTATGTTTAATTAATTAATATATCATAATGAAACATAATTTTCAACACCAGAATCGTGACCTTCAAATATCAACCTTTCTGATAAGGGCCAATAATAAATAATAATAAATACATAATGAATAATAATTAATATAATAATAATAATAATAATTAATAATAATAATAATAATTAAAAATAAACGCTGTAGTAAGAAAGGTACATAGTGATAGCGTGAAGAATTGCTTAAAAAAAAAAGAGTAAAAAGTCGTATCAATAAATAGTATTTCAAAAACAAAGGGCAAAACAAGTTTAAAAAAAAAAAAAAAAAAAAAACAAACAAAAAAACAAAAAACAAAGGTTCTGTGGCGGCAGTGATCGTGAACAGCTTAAAAAAGCTGCCAAAGTCGCAAGACAGCCGTAAACAGATTTCAAAAAAAAAAAAAAAAAAAAAAAAAAATTCGAGTGTTAAAACCTCGCTGGAGAAAAAAAAATGGGAAGGAAAAAACAAAAACCCTCAAGATACCCTTAACGCCTGTGAATAAATAAACAGATGTTTATATAAACAAACTGTTATAAAATTTCCTACTCTTCTATCTTAGGAGGTTCTACTACAAAATTTGGATGACAACAAGCGAGCTTACAAATAACAACAACAAGAAGAAAAATAAAACCTCTACGATGAAGTAGATGTCTGAAGAAATTTGGGAGGATCAAAAGGCATAACACCGAATACCCAAAAAAAAAATGAAATTCGTCTCTATTCCGAGACGAACTAAAGCTCAAAATTGCCTACGGTTAAAGCGCTGAAACAACTTGTAATGTTGGCCAGAGGTCATTTGAGAGACGCATAGGAAGCTTCTTCACGCAAATAATTTTTTTCTATCATCAAAGGTATTGATTTGAGCACAAAACTGATGTTAATTTTGAAATTGTTTTCATTTTAAATAGATTGAATCTTTTAAACGTTGCTTTTTTGCGTGGTGTTTTTTTTTATGCTTATAATAGTGAATCATAAAAGTGTATAGATTTGTTTTTTGACATAGGATAATTTATAGATACGCCTGTAAAGGAAAATTCTCGTATTTTCCAAAAAAGTTAGTCAGAAAGGAACTTATTCATAGCGAACAAGAATGGGGGAATCCCCTATCATTCTCTCTCCCATTCCCCCAAAATCTGGAGGGAACAGGAGGTTAAAATGTGTAACAAATATTTGTAACACGGGCTTCGAAAGATTTTCCGTGAATGAAGGTAATAAAAATTCTGTTTAAGAAGAAAAATTTGTAATTGTGTTTTTTTAGGATAATAAAATTTATTTGGTAAAAACTTTACGGCTAGTGGAAATCGTATTTGTAAAATGGGCCGCTTAGGATGGTCCCATTAACGAAGAAATATTCCTTTTTCTAAAGAAAGAAAACTGTAATAAATTTAAGGGTATTAAAATTTATATTTTAAAATATCTATTTTGTGAGGCTTTTAAGGCCGGGTTTGTAAAGGCATGCGGGAGATCTCCATATTAAGAATTATTGTATTTTATTTATTAAGTATGATAATTAGATTAGGAAGTTCGCTTCCTCCGACTAAAAATGTAATGAAATTATTGTAATTGGTATTATAATAAATAGCTAGTAATATATCAATTCTATTTTATATGTCATTAAGGCACTATTCGCATTAAATTATTCTAGTGTTATAGGGCGGCTAGTTCTAATATATTGATCGAATTGATATGAAAGCACTTTTAAATTTTAAAAAAAAAAAAAAAAAAAAAAATTCGTTCGAAGTACTCTGTGTGTGGAAGGAGCTAACATCTTCACCCTCCAAAAACAAACTATGACGTCATCACGAGAGTGTGTAGTAGGCCTGAGGCAGAGACAATTGCACCAAAGAGGTTGGATACATTCGAACGTGAGAATATGTTAAATTCTACGGAATATGTCTGCCAACTTTAAAATTTTTAAAAGGTATTTACTAGTAATTAAAGCTGGGTGTTCTTGCTTGCTCGGGATTCACCATGATGTATGGACTACCGTACTATAAAATACTGGTTTTAAAATCTATATTATAATAATAAAGCTGGAACTCAATTTGAGGCAAAAGCTATTATGATAGAGTCTAAACAAAATATCGATGAAAGTTGAATGTATTGCCTTCTTGAAAAAAAAAATCAAAAGAATATAAAAGCAAGGATAAAACATTGTATTATATTTATTTAAAATTTGAACTGTGACCTTTATAGTAGCAAATTTTTTATATTCTGCATGGGAAGACGCCAGTAGCATCCGACATCAGGTCTGAAGAACGTGCCCAGTGCATGGCCCTGGCAAGCTCTGAATATTATTTTAATTAAAATTGAAGGTGTTATTTATATAATTAATGTTTCCTATAACAAGATCTCGTGTAAGTGTCATATTTGATACACAGTATTGATCATAAGTGATATAATGAGATAAAATGTAGAGAATGGTGAAAGAGACCTAGTAGAGAACATGGAATTCTAATATATTCCCAACTCTGCAAACTGTTCTAAAATGAAATTTATATAATATTTGGATTCGAATACTAACGAAAATGTATTTGAATTGTCAATAACAAAGTCCTTATTTATTATATAAGATAAAAAGATTATCTAATTATTGATCTGCGATCAAACAATAACAAGAAAGAATATTAATAAATGAATAACATCAAATCTCTTTAATACACCTTCCCTTATATTAATTATGTATTCGAGAGTAGATTTTAATTCTATTGTTTAAATTAATTAATGATCTCTCATCTCGCTTACAATATATATATAATATATATATATATAATTATAGTATATATATATATATATATATATATATATTATATATATATTATAATATATATATATATATATGAACTTATAATACAAAATCTTTAGTACACACGCAATAAAATATTTAAAAAATGTGAAAATATTAAAATATTTATTTTTAAGGCTTATTTGATTTTCCATTGTGGTAATATATATATATATATATATATATATATAATATATTATATATATATATATTATATATATATATAGATATTATATATATATATATATATAGATTATATATATATATATATATAATTATATATATTATATATATATATATTAAGTAACTGTAGTTTAGTTGGCACAATTGTGTGTACTTACAAGTAATTTTTTCTTTAACAACGAGTTAATGGACTCTCGTTTAATTTTGGTTTGCTGTAACGAAGTTAAGTAACGGATGTTACTCTTTTAGTCTGTTACTATTATTTCGTAACTTTCTATGCTAATTGTGGGATGCCAAAGAAAAAAAATGGTCAAAACCTACAATACTATTTCCCTCCAATGTGTTCTGACTACAAAAGGATCAATCTTATCATACTTTACTCTTGATAAAGCTTACCACATATCAAGTTAAGAGCACTTCGAAGGGAAATATATTCGCCAAATTTAGTTATTTGATCGCTTTGACTATTCTATATGAAATGCTTATTATAATATATATATATATATATATATAATATATATATATATAATATATATATATATAATAGTATAATATCGGATATATATATATATATATATATAAGATATAGTATATAATATATATATATAATATTCTATTCCTCCTCTTGACTACAGATTGGGGTGAGGTGCGCAATATACACCGGAAACAAATCGTTAAGTGCCGCACTAGTCCACTATTCTGAAGTAAGTAGCCGTTCGGATCCTTTCTAACTATCGCCCTTAGTTCTCACTTTATTTATTCACAGATCTTCAAACCATTTTAAAACCTTCTCAGTTTCATAGATCATCAATCTCGTTTTCCTTTCGTTCACTATGCACGGCTTTGCTCGAAGTCTATCGGTGACATACTGAGCAATTATGGGATGAGAAAACCGGGAGCTTTAAAAACTTCGCTTGAAACGTTCTTTTTTGGGAACGCGGATGGCTTAGTGGATAAAGCTCCCGGTCATTGTAACTCAGCGACGCGAAAGTCAATTTCGAATCCCGCTGATGGAGAATAAAATCTCCTTTGACTCATTCATTTAAAATTTAAAAATTTAAAAATTTAAAATTTAAAAAAAACATTTATGTTTTCCGCCCTTAGAACTACGGGAAGACTTGTGCTAGTGGCGCTGGACATATCCAAAGCATTTTACCGAGTATGGCACGCGTCACTACTTTCCAAGCTCTTTCCTTTGGGTTTCCTCCTCCTCTTTGCTTACTTATATCTAGCTTCAACAATATCGGCTGTTAATGATGGGGCTACTACTACTTTTTTCTGTCAATAGTGGTGTTCCTTAGGGTTCTGTCTTGTCTCCTACTTTATTCCTACTTTTCATTAATGATCTTCTCACCTGCACACCTAACTCTATCCACTCATATGCCGATGACTCGACCCTTCATTATTCAACTCATTCAATTCTGCTCCTTCTTTTTACTTCTAGAATTGCTCTCGTCTTAATCTTTCCGATTCTTTCTCGCTGAGCTAGATAGAATTTCCCAGTGGGGCAGTCTCAACCTTGTGAAATTCAATTCTTTTAAAACTCAACTCTACAAATCTCTGGTCTCTTCTGTTGACAATACAAACATTGGCCTTAAATTAACAAAACAAGACCTGGAAAACTTCCCATCACAACGGTGCAGGGCGCTCAAAAAAACTGGATTCCTGCTTTAGACCACAAGACTATTTTCTTCTTCTTCAGTTACTCCAACAATATCTTGTCTCATCCCTTTGTATCTCCTCATATCGAATGCTTATAAACCGTTATGTATTTCCATTCACTTTACCCTTTATTTTTACGGCGATGTTGGGCTTTTATCTCTATAGGTGGATGCAGCGGCAAGTACACAGGAAACTTTCCACTCGCGCTCCACCACATATTCGACGCCTCGTAGCACAAAGTATGTGTCTGCACAGAGTTTTGTTTGCCATCCAGTGACTCCAGGCTTGTTCTTGAGGTGCTTCCTTTTTCCGCCCGCCTGCCTTTATAGACATTCTCGTACATTTTCTGTGTTTCCTGCTGAACTTAATCTCCCCCACTTTTAAGTTTTTTGACCTTGAAAAAAGCTTATTGACAATGTGAAGAAACTGAAGTTCTCCTTAAACACCCACTCGCTCGTTTCCGAGACACTCTCTTTTAATTAAATTGCCTTCTGTCCTATAGATACATCCAGGTTTGGCACTGTTCTATCACGCCACTTTACTCTGGATTGAAGGCGTTTCGTATTGCAGTTCTAAGTGTATTATTAACTTTGCATCTCGATTCGTGAACATCGTTATACTTCGTTATCAGCGCCTTTAAATTCTTCTCATCTATGTTGATGACCTGTTTGCTATATACTTGCGGGCTCGACTCAATTTTTTGAAAGAACAACTTCAACTAGCTATTGAGATTATTTCACAATGCGCATGGTAACGCCATGGCTTGCATTTCTCACACAACCAAACGGCATATTACTAGCAGAAAAAAGGATTTCGAAGAACCTCCACTTCCTACCGCTAAACCTAACCTTATACGGTTCACCCATTCCGTAATTCACATGTAAAATTCGAGACTCATTCTAATAACCACCCTAACAAATGCACCGCACATTAAGTTATTGAATCGACATTGTATTCTCTGCCTACCTATTACGAATCTCGAACTACGAGTTCTTGAGCTGATCGCCAAGTCCCTTTATGTCTTCACACTCCTTAACCCGATCCAAAGCTGATTATGCCTGAAGTTTAATATATGACCAAGCCTCCCAAATCAACTAACCTGTTAGATCCATCCAAAACTGAAGGCGATCCGTATCTCTACTGGAGTCTTCCGATCGTCTCCCCCGGGTGAGGCTTGAAGTTGAATCCGATGTGATGCCCTCCTTCGGAAGGATTACTATCATGTGCACTGTTATCTTCTGCTTTCAAACCCCAGATACCATCTTCTCTAACACCGATTATGCTATAGATACCTCAGAAATTCCTCCTTACATACATTTGCAAACGCTGTTCATAACATCCCTTAACTTCCACATCCTTTGCAGAAGGTGCTGCCGCTCTCTTATGATAAAGGGTGTTACTCCCTGCTATTTCCTGTTCAGACCCATTTGGACTGGTCCTTACCTTCTCTTTCCAAAAATATAGCCCACCCTCTGCCATTATAAGCATCATTCCCCGTCTCATTCCGCAGTTCACTGTGAATTTACTCATGCTTAATGGTGCTCTAAAAACAGGGACAGTGTGGATGTCTGCTCCTTTTCTGACCGCAATTCTTCACATACCCTCCTCCCCTTAGCTTAATTTATATGGCAGGAATTAGATGCTATAATGATGTCCTTGTCCAAGTGCTTAATGCTCCCTATTCTAAAAAACACAATGGTATCCGCTGTACAACAATTTCTTCGCCTGCTCCACTCTCGTAAGAAACAAATCATAACTATAGTTGGAACCCCCTTTATTAAGGGCAACTGCACATATCGCTGAACACAGGGCCAAAATAGCACCTCTTCTGTTTGAGCTCTTCTGTAGGTCTCGGATGCTTTTCGATAAGGTCGCCTCCCATCACTGATTATTATCCTGCCCTTCGACAAGGCTTCGGGTTAATTGGCAAGAATGCCTGACGAGTGATCAGCGAGGGGCAAACTTAGAAATATAAAGCCGAACATTGGTGAGTGGTCTTCTTACAGACGAAAACGCTTGCACTAGGTGATACTGGCATGCCTCCGTATTAACCACACCAATAGCACTCACAGACACTATATGTCACGGACCCTACTCCTATCAAAATCTTTGCCGTCGCCATACCCCAGCCATCTTTCATCATATTCTTTATTGATGTCCCCAACTAGATCCCATTCCCCTCGGTTCACTTTTCTACTTATTCCATAACACTTCTTAA
Organism: Trachelipus rathkii; assembly: GCA_015478945.1. NCBI lineage: Eukaryota > Metazoa > Arthropoda > Malacostraca > Isopoda > Trachelipodidae > Trachelipus > Trachelipus rathkii. The sequence continues at coordinate 18,706 of JABUQX010031515.1, read as the reverse complement.
AATGTTATCACATATCTTATTCGAACCCTTCCACTTTAACAGTAATTCTATTAAATATGTAAATCTTTTTTGGAGAGAAGTTTTCCTCCATACTCACTTGTTTCACGGCTTGGATCTTTCGCTATTTTGGGGTGTTCTCTGTTCTATAAAACACAGGCCTCTTCCTTTTACTATCCAATTTTTTACCTTACACTATTTCTCTTCGGTGATTATCTTCCATATGTTATGAAGTGGCGTATGTATTAAATGTTTTGTGGATCATACTACCTCGTTTGTACTTAGGTTGGAAGCGGTACTAGTATTATAGATGTTGCATCCGCCATCATACAAAAACTTTTATGAATGATGCATCTTAAAGTTAATTGCGAAGTTCGTACCATGACAGTTCAGCCAATTAATTAATGAATAAAATCTTTATCCAATATTATATATATATATATATATATAATATATATATATATATAGAAAATACATATATATTAATATATATTATATATATATATAAATATATATAATATATATATATATATAATAGTATATAATATATATATATATATATATATATGATTTTATATGAAGGTTAATAAATCCAAAAATTTACATTTCTCTATAGTTTAAATAGTTAAAGGAGGTTCATAGAAAATCCGGTTCACGCCAGAAGTTTTGTGATGCGGCTAATTCCGGATTCCGCCGGAAACTGAAAATTTCCAATTCCGAGTGCACCTCATATAATTATATATATATATTATAAATATATATAATTATATATATATATATATATATATATATATTATAGTATATATATGATATATATATATATATATATATATTATATATATATATATATATATATTATATATATATATAGTATATATAATATATTATATATATAATATAGTTATATATATGAGTTCGTGTTACAAGGCCCACACGGACCACAGCGAAATGCCAACACTAGGTACAAAATAAACTCCATGGTGGTCTGTCTCATATTATATAAACATGTCTAAAAGAAAATTTAAATGTGAAATAAAACTTTTGCCTAAAAAATAAAATAAATAAAAAACAAATAAAAGATGTCCTTATATTATATATAGACCTAATGTTACAATAACAAAGTTAAATGTGGCTAAGAGTAGATAGTTCTTAATTATAGATAAGAGTTACTATTACAGTGGAACGAATTCAGACAAGATATGGATAACCTTTAAAGGTATTAGGGCCATTATGAGTAGGAAAATGATACGGCGAATAGGTCCAGTTGAGCGGCAAATCAATGAAGAATGTGAACAGATTGCAAGACATAGCGACGGAAAATATGCAGATGGAAGGGATCCCATGACATGTAGTGGTTGTGAGTGATGTTGGTGTGGCTAATACGGAGGCGCCAAGTATGTCACCTCGTGCAAGCGCTTCGTCGGTAAGAGAAAGACTTACTTACCAATGGTTCGGCTTATACACTCTAATGTTTCGCACCTTGCTGATCAACTCGCCCAGCATGTACCGCCAGTAGACGAAGCCTTGCCTTGATGGGAGCGACCTTGTCGAATAGCATCCGGAAGGCACCAAAACAGCTCCGGAAAAGAGACCCATTCTGCTCTTATTCCACGATTTCATTGCCATTACCATACGATAAGAGGGATCCAACAAGTGGAATTTGTTTCTTCGCGAGAGTGATCATCGAAGAACTTTTGTACACGAATACCTTTGTATTTTTAGAATAAGAAAACTTTAACCGCTTGAAAGGGCGCTTACGAATCTGAAAAAGCATAAGAATGTCTTTGTTAAGGAATAAAATTCGAGAAGAGGCGTTAATCATTTCTGCAGTAAAAATTGAAGCACGAGGGGATGGCTATGAGAAAGAGATTGCGGTCAGGGAAGACAGCAGACGCACCCACAATGTCCCTGAAGTAAATTTTGAAGTAAACTGCTCAATGAGATAGTTATGAATAGTTTAGCAAGGAAAAGCGAGTGGCTTTGGAGAGAGAGTCAGGGACCAGGCAGAAGATGGAGCAGGAAAAATAGCCATGGTATTTACCCTTCATCATAAGAGAAAGGGCAGCACATTTTTAAAGGGATGTAGAGAAAGTAAAGTATGTTATAAATAGTGTTTGCAAATGGCCAGTAAGGAGGATTCTGAGGTCTCATTCGCAACATCGTGTCAGTACCAGGAACGTATTGAGGTTGGAAAGCGAAGAAACTGTGCACATGATGCATCCCCTTCAAAGAAGAGAGTGGCATCCATCTGATTCAACTTCAACGCTCACCCGGGGGACGATCGAAGGCTCCAGTGGAGAAACGGATCGCCTCATTTTGGATGGATCTAATAGGTGTAGTAGAGTTGGGGAGGCCTGACCGTATACTACGCAGTCATAGGGGTTAACAGTCACTCCATCGGAGTGTATGCGTCACACCGAATTCTTAGCCTAGAAGCGATTGCGAATTAACTAACTCACCACGGTATAATTGAGAGAATCTGCGATGGATCACGTAAATAGATCAAGCACACCGCATGAACAAGTCGTTTTAATGTTATAATAGAAATGTGTATTAAGTGGTCATCTAAATGAGTCTAGAAATTTGACTCATGAAGTTACAGAATGGTAACCAATATAAGTTATCTCCGGAGGAATGTTGCCAAGTTCTTTGATCCCTTTTTTCCCGAAATCGTACTGCTAAGTTTTGGTGGGTTTGAAATGGAAGCCATTGGATATTACACATTTGTTTAATATTCTCAAAAGGTAGTTAAAGTTGATCGTTCAAGAAATACAGCCTGACCGCAATATATAGTGCCAGTTCACCAACTAGTGAGAAAAATTACCGTAGCTGGGATAGAAGTAATGTGGGCATTTGAAACCAAGAGCAAATGTAATACACTTGCAAACACTCCCTTGCTGGAACACCTTCACTCAGAGTGAAGTGACTTGATAGAACAGAAGAGCACCAAACTGGATGATCTATTGACAAAAGGCATTTAGTATAAGAACATGAGACCGGTCCTCGGGGTTAACCTGAGCGTGGTGTGTAAGAAACCCCAGTTCTCATCGTTTTCAAATAGCTTGTTGTCTATTAACAAAAGATACCATAATATGACTATACCAACATGTTTGTAGAAGCTTCCCGTATGTTTATTGCCTCTAAGTTTGTTAATCTAAGGGTCCGCGGGTCGTACGATTTTGCGCAACTCAAACTGGAAGTTTTTAAAAAAGTCTTGCGGCTCTTCAGAACAGGAAGCGGCGGCCTGAACCATATTCTCCATTAAATATTGTAATATGACACATGTCAGCGAAATTGGTCTTTGGCTGTCCGGCCAACTTTTAATCTTTTTCCAGGTTTGGATTGGTATTACAAAATAATGTAATCCAAATATATGGAAAAGAGGATTCGATCCAAGATTCTGTTATACAAATCCAGCAAAAACGCTGATGCAGGAAGGTAAATATGACAAAGCATATTACAAAATATGTAATGGCCAGCGCACCATCTTCTACTTCCCAGTGCAGCTGGATACTTTGCAAGTGTAAAAAGACAGTTACAGGTTTGATCATCACTTTTCTTTGTTGAAAAGTCTGGCGGTGGCTGTAGGCTAATTCTCAAATTTTTGAAAGCTTCAGAATAGCGAAAAAGAGTTGAAGCTGGTAGCAAAACTATAAAAAACTATGCACTCAACAATTGCTGGAGCAGAGATCGTATCGGTTATATAACGCGGTGGTGTTAAGAGAACCCCAGTTCTCCGACGTTTGTCATAAGCTTTTCACTAACAAAAATGGATACCAAGAACATCCAACCAGGGAGAAACGCTTCCCGATGTTCATGCCGTCAGTTTTAACAAGGTTCCGCGTTCTTCGAACGATTTTGCCGCAAAACCAAAATGGAAGTTGAAAAAGTCTGCCTCTTCAGAAACAAGAAGGCGGCGGCCTAGAACCTATTCTCACTTATTTAATAATACGACTTCAGCGAAATGGCTTGGCTGTCGCCAACTTTTAATTTTTCCAGGTTTGGGAATTGGTATTACAAAATAATTTAATCCAAATACTATGGAAAAAGGATTCGATCCAGATTCTGTAATACAGATCCAGCAAAAACGGCTGATGCAGAAGGGTAAATATGACAAAGCATTATGTACGAAAAATATTATGCCAACCGCAACATCTTGCTATTTCCATTGCAGCTTTACTTTGCAAGTGTACAAGACGCTTACAGTTTGATCATCACTTTCTTGTTGAAAAGTCTGCTGGTTTAGTGCTAATTTCAATTTTGAAGCTTCAGAATAGCGAAAAGAGCTTGATGGCTAGCAAAACTATAACTAAATCGCACTGCAACAATTGCTCGGAGCAGAATCGTACGTAATATCACCGGAACCGAGACTGGATGAAGATTGTTGGAAGCGGCAAGATATTTTCTGTTCAATTTTCACACAGAAGAAATTGCGGGTTTGTGTTGAACACATAAACATACAAGTTCGAAATATTCGTTTAGGTATTTGTGATTAATTCACCAATCTCGCGAGCTACTTTAAAATATAATCATGTGGAGATGGTGCGTCTTTTTGTATTGTCAGTAGAGTTTCTTCTCTCGGTTAGCTTGTGCACCTCTTGGACACCAGGGAATTGCAGAATGCCTACCTAAAAGATCGCGGGACTCAAGTTACGCAGCTGTGATGATAACTGTTGGAAGAAAATTAAAAGCATCAATTGACAGCGGTAACCGCTTTTTGAAGGGAAGAAGATAACTGTAGCCTATAAAAGAAGCGCACTCGCTCGTTCATCACACACCAGCTGGTGGTTTACCTTGGCTCGGTGCCAAGTTCATTAAGGCTATGCGTCACTGGATAAAGTAATTCAAAAGTAGACCAGTGCAATACATAAGAGAATTAAGCAATAGAAATATCAAAAAAGAAAGAAGTGTCGTATCTTAAACGTTCGTATTAGTGGTCCTTGTTAAGCATAACAGAAAATGGGGTTAGACGTCACAAGGATCTTAGAAGTAGACGAGTGACACCAGATATCTGTAACGAAGAGATTGAAGTCTCCTAGATAAAACAACAGATATGGAGCTTACTAAAAACCATTGGCCTAATCGTCTTAGTAAACTCAACTACTGGAAGTAAGTAGATCGAACAGACAGTGAGATCGATAGACAAATGGATACGTGCTGCCACTGCATAAAGTTTTGTTTGAAGAGGGAGAATAGGGGACAGATTTAGAATGAGTATTCCTGCACCTCCCAAATCATTAGTCACCTCTTTCTAAGAGCTTCACGCGATTTATAAGTTCGACGATTGGAAAAAAGTCGCGATAACATGTTAAATTCCTGCAAACATATGCACTTTGTGATATAAGAATAATTAGTGAATGATTTCAAAATCTAAGCAGTAGCTACGATTAATTCACTTGAAAAAGTGGCCATTCTATGTTTTATGCATATATGAGGATAGTCTTTTTTGGAGACAATTGTGTCTATGTGCTAGGGTTGATGGAAAGTGGATACAGGATGAGAAAAGGCTGAGACTTGGTACCAACCGAGGAGGCAGCAATAAATCCCTGGTGGCAAGAATAGTCGTACAACAGATATTTTTGTTGTACGACCGGTTTGTGGACTTGTGATATTTGGGTATGAAAGACTTCGCCATGAATCGAAGTAATGAGTTCAAACAAGCCCCTTTATTATGTAGACTTGAGTGGTTCCGTTGGAATAGCAACCAGGACTCAACTCATTTTGGGTTATGGGAGCAATATTAGTAATCTGCCAAGCAAGCAATTCAGAAAGTGTGGAGATATGGCCGTTCCTGGAAACAGGAGAGGAAAGGTGCTACCGGAAAAGTGTTATCTTTTTGAGAGATGTGAAGTTTTAGATACTTGAGATCTGTTGTGTTACGAAAAGTCTGAAGCTGGGAACCTTTTCAGTGAGTTATTCAGAGTTGGCTATTTTGCGAGACTACAATTGATTAAGATCGAGATTTTGATCCCTTCATCGCCAACAGATGCAGACGCTTGGAGCGTTTGCGGTGTTTGACGTTAACGTCTTTCATTCACATTCCTCGGAAAGCACAGGAAGAATTAGAAAGAGATAGTTCGTCACAGCAAGCTCTATTTGCGAGTATAATCCATCATCCGCTAAGGCATAGAATCCTTTAGAGTGCTGAGGTGAAAATTTTGAGAGAAGAATTTATTAAAAATGGATTCAGAAAAGCTGGAACAATCCTGCAAGCTATCAGAAGGATTGTTTGATGGTTGTTCGAAACTGTCAGCTGCTTCGGACAATCTATTGATATCAAACTTTTTGTATCAGAATAGATTTTACTGCGAGTCTTTCTGTATGCATGTTTTATATCTGGGGTCGATAGTGTTTGTTTATAGAAATTCAGATGTTTTTCATTTTAGCGAATAATCTTTGATTGGTCTTTAATCTTTTAGGGACATCTTTATCAGGAGTTGGAGTGATGGTGGAGACGATTAGGGAACAAAGAAAGACCTCTTGCTGAGTTTGGACTTGTCGAAGGTATGGCAAGAGTTTCTTGTCAAAAATGCTTCCAAGCTATTGTGCAGATAACAGACTTTGTTTAATGCCGGGTCGGTTTCAGGCTGCGTATGGAAATGCGCGTGATGGCATTTTGGAGGGAGATTGGCATTGAAGCTGTTTTTTTTATTATTTGAATAGTCGGCAATATAGGCAGTGCAGGCGAGCATCATTAAACTGTCTCGCTGGATTTTGGGCAAGAGTTCTACTGGAAGGAATGTCGGTGGATGACACGAGGAGCAATTATTGCATTGTACCATAGGATGCCTTATCTTGTGTATATTTCTTTGAAGTTAGGTTATCTCCGCAGTCTCAATTTTTGCATGGTGCATAATTCCAAAACCTCCTTTCCTTTTGATTTAGAAATTAAAAGAAAAACAGTGGGTCCTCCAAGTTTTGAAGAAGTCGGTGTATTTTCACAGGAGTGAAATCTCTTCTCCACGACTACGCAATCACATTGAGGTCCCCTACAGATTTTTGGGGATGACAAACCGCTGCATTTAAAAGAACGTTCTGAGTCGCAGAATAAACATAAGAAAACACTTAGCTTGTAATACCCCAACTCACTTTAGAGTGGAAAATCGCTAACTGCATCCCTAAAAGTGCAATGTAAGCAGGACTTGGGCTGTAAAGCGGTCCCTACGATTGACAAAAATCTGTAACTTCATAACAGAAAATCTTTAATTGCTGTTATTCCTAAGAAATTTACAGCAGATATCTGTCCTTCTGTTCTAAAGAGTAAATATGCCTTTGGATGGTTTCTTATTTATCTAGCGAGTTGACTAGACTAATAAGAGGGAGGATGTTTCCCGAGAGAAGTTGAAGTTTGTAACAAGATAAGCTTGAATTCGGCGCATGCAGCCTATTGAAACAATGACAGAAACACCCTAAAACTCCTTAACTTAAAGTTTTACTGGGAGCCTTTCTTCAATTCATAAAAGACATTTTTTCAAGTGCCTCGTCTTAGAATGATGTTTTCTTTCCAGTAAGCAGCTTGGGATGTGATAATATCGCAATAAGTAATACATCGAATGTGTTACATGATTCAGTCCCGGAGGAAAGCAGCAATCGTAGTAAACAATCAAGTAACGATTAGGACGGGGCACCTTTCGGGTTGCCTCGACCATTTGGCCTACTCTGATGCATCGAGAGGTTGACAGTATGAATTAACATCACTGGACAATATCAAGCGAGAGGAGACCTTGATCCAGTGGAATGGAGAGAATCCACGGCCTTAAATATTCGAAGTGCAATAAAGAGTAAGTCCATTAATCGGTTCGGCTTTCTGGCTCATATGTAATTCCTATCAATATAGCATCGACGATGGCAAATTTTTAAAGTTATTCCATCGCGGATTACTATTTAAATCTAATACTAGTCCCCCTCATGCGTTTTCGAAGCCTTACCGTATGAGGTTGCTCCCGTAGGAGCGCGTAAAGCCGCAGGGGCACTTTTCTTAGTATAGATGTATTCCATGAGGGTCAGGTAACGAAAAAGACCTACCTAAACTAGACTGCTAGTCATCTGCCCTTGCACCAAAATCACGATCACGTTAAGTGTGATGCGCTTTTCACCCACATTGACATGCTAATACACATATATTCAGCCACAGATGAGAGCAGGTGCACCCTCCAATAAGGATGGTATAAATCGCGTTCAGAACCTTTCTGCCAAAAAATAAAAAAAAAAAAAAAAAAAAAAAAAAGAATATAGTGTAATTTGCTAGAGAAAATGGATTCACTAAAACAAAGAATATAATTAAAAAAGACTGAACAGTCGGAAAGAGATTATAAATGCCTGACACAACCATCTGTCAAAGCCCATAACTTGCATACCTCATAAGCTCAAGCTAACAACTGTTCACAGCTTAGCGCCAAGTGCCCAAGGGATTACAAACAAATCACCCCAACGTACTCTGGTCCTTACTTATTACCACATTCAATGTTCCAAGCTGTCCACCCGCGCGCACGCCCACTATTACTAAGGGCAAACACCATAATTGTATCAAATACCCTGCGCGACACGACCTCACATCACTCATACGTTATAAGATAGACTACCCGCCTAATCGCCTTAACAAATCGTTAGCATCACTACTCACTATATAGCAACCGACTATCGTATTTCATATATCACGCACTACTACCTCCGTCTCCTTACTACTACAGTACTGTAATTAACTATGAAACATTATATGTATACCTTCATATATTAATATAGTAATGCTAATAATTAAAGCGCCTTAACTTAGTATATATATATATTGTATTATAATATATAAAATAATAAATCATAATCATAATCCAGAATCATTATAATTCAACTCCCGTCTTGCCGCAACGAGAACTTACCACATACCTTCTATGCAACTCGATCACATTTAATAAAAATTAGAATACTATATATAATCAACAATAATATAAAAATACACTCACATTCCATACGATACTGTACTAAACCTCACATATCAGTATAATTCGTAGCGCATACCTTATTGTTTACTAAGAAAATTCTCTCACCCTAACGCGATTTTGAGCGGCACACTCTAAACGAGATTGGGGGCAGATGCTTAACTCCCATCCACTGCGTTCGGTCGGTCGATGATTTAACTGCGCGTCCGTGCAGAGCGACAGTTAAATGAGTATGACCGATTGACAAAACCGATAGGCTTTAAAGTAATCTAAACCCATTTCAAACGCAACGATTTACACAATACACAGACTGCCACTGAGAAAATCGACAGCGTGTTCAATTTCATCAAGTTCGGATCTGACAAGACCTTTAGGTACTTTTAGTCACTTTATACTTCTGGTCTCACACTGCCTATACCCTGCCCAACTACTATAGACACATCCAGAACTAACAAAGTTTTACAAGAGAAATTACGTCAGAAGAACCCCTAAATACCCTTACTAAATACCAAAGATATGCATAAGGCATGAGAGTTGATGAGGAAGAAGCATTAAAAATAGGCTATCAGGCTTATTCAGATAAAATTACTAATCATTAAGCTAGGGTATGATAAGGGAGAGAAAGCATTACAATTCAGAGCTATAAAAATTAATCAAACTTACAATAGCAATTAATAGCATGAGTGTGGATGAAATTAACATTAAGAGTATAAAAAGATTCTAGTCAGAGTTACCAATAGTATTTAATAAAGGAGAGTGGTGCATGAGGGAGAAGAAAGCATTCAAATTAAAAAGGCTATAAGATTATGTAAATATGTAAAATGGTGTCTGTAATAGTTTAGATGAGGAGAAAAAAAAAACATTACAATTAAAGCAATTAGTTTATATCAGATTTACCAATAGTTTACGATGATGACGCGTGTATAACAAAGGGTCTATTAGTGAAGCATTATTAAGAGATTTCCGATAATTGTCTATGGCTCAGTTTTCTAATCAACTGTCCCAGATTGTTAGCCTCTTCTTCCTTTTTAAGCACGGAAGCGTTCAATATATTTGGTGTTTGATCGCAATTAAATTTCCCTAAAAAAGAGGTTCAACTTCCTGCTAGGAAATGCAAAAGCATTCCTCAGACCTGTCCGTGACCGCCGCAACGAACCTTTATCTTTATCGAAAATTTTATGAAATCGTCTTGTACATGGAATGTGTAGAGTAATAAAGGAGGAGAGAGAGAGAGTGCATTGATGTATCTAGAAAGGGTAAATTTGATTCGCTTGCTGTGACTAAACAATAGTTGAAAGTTAGAGTAATGGTGAAGTAGAGAAAAAAATGAGAAAAGAAGGAGTTGCGATTCTGATAAGTGACTTTTGGCACAGAGATACGGTGGAATTTGTTTGTGTAAGTATAAAATACTAATGGTTAAATTTAGGTTTGAGATCAAGGTATGTGCGGCTGTAACATATGGTCCATCTGAGGGTGATGCTGAGGAAAGTGTGACTTTCTGGGATAATCTGATGTTCTGAACGGTGTGAATAAGGGCTTCAGATTGATTGTGTTTGGTGACTCGAATGGTTGGATAGGCGATCGAAAAAGGGACAACATAACAATTGGGGTTGTGGGAGAAAATAAGAATGGTAGGAAGGTGATCGATTTATGTGAGAAGAGTGGTATCTGCGTAAGTAAAACATTTTTCAACCACAAGAGTATTCATGGGTATACAAAGGTGGTATAGGTGTATCGAAGTGAAAAGTATGATTGATTTTGTGTTGGTGAAGAAGGAGATGCTGAAATATGTGCTGAATTAAATCCATTATATTTTGTTTTTTCTTCAGATCATTATATTGTTTTATGTAATATTAAATTATGGATGGAGAGAAAAGAGATAAAGAAGGAAGTAGGGAGAATTAAGAGTGAGAAGTTAAGTGAACGAGGTTATAAAGAAAAGTATGTGAGAGTTGAATGTAAACAAGTTGAAACTGAACAAACCTGTACTCAAATGAAGAAAGCCTTTGCTAGTAATGCAAGAGAAGCATGTGGGTATACTAAAGTAGGAAGTAAGAATGCCAATAGTGAGTGGTGGAATGAAAAGGTGATGCAGGCGTTAAAAGTAAGAAAGAGTGTTTTGAATGAGCTTAAAGCCAATGATGAGGTTTCAAATAAGGTGTATGGAAATATATAAGGAGAAAAAAGAAGATAAAATTAGCATAGTATGAAAAAAAGGTAGAGAACATTTGACGGATGCATGAATGTGGACCTACAATGAATAGGAAGCTGTTTGT
>JABUQX010031514.1:10000-34072 GCA_015478945.1 Trachelipus rathkii | reverse complement strand
TATTATATATATAGATATATATATAATATATATAATATATATATTAATATAATATATATATATATATATCATATATATATATATATATATATATATATGATATATATATAAAATATAATCATCTACCTTTTTTTTCCCCAAGACTGGGTAAGGTGGTAGCACGCACGGAAACAGAAAAGTAAGTAGAAGAATATGACTTAAAGTCAAAAAGAAAGCCCCACCTTACCGCCCCTCTATACCTACTAGTGAGAACTTCGTCAGAGTCAGAAAATCCACCCTAGAAAGCTTCCACTATGGCATATCGTCAAGTGTAGGTTCATCCCCTGGCCAGGTGGGACACAACCATACACCCCTCACAAAAACCGCCCGCATTCACCCTATTATACACCTTTTTATCTCGCCTCTGCAAAACTCACATTCTCTGCCTCCAGACATATCCTTTACTATTCAATCCCACTTTTCTCGTTCCCCAGCCGGAGATTCATAAACACACATCACCACTATACACTCCCGCTTAACCAACTGACTATCATTCATTCTTTCCACATTACCCAAACCATTCAACCCGTACTTTTCATTTTATTCTTTCGATTTACCCCTTTCTTCACACCACATAACTCTAATACATTCCATTCCTCATTTTATCAATTCTTCTCACCTAACACGCCCGCTTATTATTATATTAGTAATATATATATATACTATATATATATATATATAATATAATTAGTATTAACTAATAATATATATATAATATATATATATATATATATAATAATACTATAATATATACTTAATATATAACATACACCACCACACACACAAAAGTACACAAATTAGATGTCGTTAAAACAACAACTACGCGTAATCGAACTATGCAATACGTTAATCCGCACCGCACCATCACCTGCAACCGTCTGCAGGAGTCGTGAATACGTCAACTACGTATACCATATGACATAGGAACCCGTCCGCAATGATTTCGCATGTTACGTTCTCTGAGAGGCTTGACATTTTTCCACACCCAGACGTCCGTAATTATTATGTTCATAATACGAGTCGCACATTCGCAAAGGACGTTAAAACGATCGTCGCTTTTACAATAGTGTTCTATCACTTTGATGGACTAGGTATATAAATAACGGCTATTCTTATATAATAAATACTAAATATATATACAAATCATATTATATATATTATAATATATTATAATAATACCTTATCATATAGTAGCAATCCCGATATTATATATACCTGAATATATCTATATATTACATACGTTATATATTATATCAATAATATACCATAATGGATATAATAATATATTATATATATATAATATATATATGATATATATATTATATATATATAATATATTATTATTTAATATATATATATATTATTATATGTATATATATATATATATAATATATTAAATTATATATATAGATTATTATATTATATTATATATATTAATATAATATATATAAATATATATACATATATATATATATTATATATATAATATATAATATATATATATATATTATATATATTATATACTAAGAGATATAATAAATATATAATATATAATATATTATAATATATATATATAAAACAAAAATGATCATATATAATATTATATATATATTATATATATATATAATTATATATATATTTTATATATATAATATAAATAATATATAATAATAATATAATTATAAACTATATTATATATAATATATATATAATATTGCCTCGGGTGTGTGTGTAGGGTGTGTGTGTGTGTGTGGTTTACATAGAATGCTTATATTAAATCTCTCAAAAAAGAATAAGGACGTAAATTAAAAAAGTGACAAGGTTTAGGATAATAGGAAAATTAATTTATAAATGAACTTTTTAAAATATATAAAATTAATCTTTTAAAATTATATACAATTGAAGAAATAATTTAATTTTTTTTTTTAAATTATATTTTCTAATTTTAATAATAATTAATTTCAATTTAAGGTGCTTAAACATATTAAAAATCAAGGAAGCGAAAATGAAACAATTGGAGTCTCTTCATAAGTGACAAACAATTATTATAATAGAAAATAAAAATAAAACAGCAACAACAGCAATAATAACAACAACGACAGCGACAAACGACAATGACAACCACAATAACAACAGCGACCAAGCAACGAAGACTATAAGAATAAAAACGAAGCAACAAACAAACAACAACACAACAACAACAACAACAACAACGAACAACGAACAACGAACAACGAACAAAGAAACATACGGTAACAAGCAAACAACAACTAACAACAACAACAATAGCAACAACCAACAACAACAACAAAAAAAAAACAAAAACAATAATTGATTTACTTTAAGAGCAATAGCAACAGTTTCAGCAAAAAAAAATTGCTAACTCAACAGCAATAGCATCTGCAAAGGAATAATAAATAATATATATAGCTATGAAAAGAAAAACAACAGCAACTACATGAGTAACAGCAATTAAAACAAATGAAAAAAAAATCAATAACGTAAAAAGTTTGAACTAAAAGTGCAATAACATTATTAACAACAATAACAACATGAAAAAACAACCAACAAAATAAGAACAACAAATCAGCAGTAACAACACCAAACCAAAAAAATAAAAACAATAGCAAAACTAACACAACAAAAACAACAAAAGCAACAACACAATAACAATAACAACAACAACAACAACATAACAAAGCAAACAAACAACAACAACACAACAACAAACAATAACAACAACAAACAACGAACAACAAACAACAAAGCAACACACAACAACAAAACAAAAAAACAACGAACAAGAGCAATAAACAACAACACAAAAACAACCACAACAACACAAACAACAACAAAACAAACAACAACAACAACTCAACCAACAACAACACAACAACGACAAACCACAACAAGCGACCCCCGACCGACAGCACAATAACATAACAACAGCTGCAAAAGAGCATTATCAAAAATAATGATTATTGAGGAAAATCAAAAAAAATGAAGAAATAAATGTAGGTCCCATAAAAGCAACAGCAATATCAGCTTCAAAAACAACAGCATTAATAGACAGCAACTAGAAGAATAATATTAACAACGACAAAACCAATAGCAGATATATTTGAAAGAGAAAAAAGAAGAAAGGAAGGAAGAAGAAGAAGAAGAAGAGAAGAAGAAGAAGCAAAGAAGAAAGAAGAAGAAGAAGAAGAAGAAGAAGAAGAAGAAGAAGAAGAAAGAAGAAGAGAAGAAGAAAGAAGAGAAAGAAGAAGAAGAGAAAAGAAAAAAAGATAAAAGAAAAAAGAAAAAAAGAAAAGAAAAAAGAAAAAGGAAAAAGAAAAAGTCAAAAAGAAAAAGAAAAGAAAAAGAAAAAGAAAAAGAAAAGAAAAAGAAGAAGAAGAAGAAAGAGAGTAAGAAGAAGAAGAAGAAGAAGAAGAAGAAGAAGAAGAAGAAGAAGAAAAACTTATTTTTTTAGGTATATATTTCATTATCCCTCTCGTATTGTTAATGATATCCTTTTAAAAGAAAAGTCATTTTCAGTCTCATATTTTATAAAAAACTTGGTGTTACAATTCTATTTTTATGATAAAAAATTTTTTAAATTTTTTATTTTTTGTTTTATTTTTTTGTCTGATGAAAATTATTTATTATTCGTTTTTTTATTTATTTTTTACTTTCTTTATATTTTTTTTAGTTTACATTTGTCTGTCATAGTGTTTTAGTTCTACTTTATCGTCTTAGATATGTTTTTTGCCTCTTTAAATCAGAATTTTAAAATATTAGTTAGTTATTTTATATTTAATTTTTCTTTACCGCTGAATTTTTTGCTTTTTGCCTTTCTTCTTATCATATTTTTTCATCTCATTTTCGGTTCGAATTCGAAATTTTGATCCAAAATCGACGGTAAATTTTTGGCAAGATTTTCTTTCTCTTACTTAATTCTCCGATATTCGATTTTTATATTTTAAAAAGACGTCCAAAGATTCCCAAAAGAGATCCAGAATCTGAAGACCTTATATTCCCTATTTTCAATTTACTGGAGTATAATTGTAACATCTTTAAAAAAAATAAGCTTATTAAAAAAATGTAAGAATTTGATAGGCGTTATGGAAAAAAAGTAATAATTGAAAATTTTTCGTATTTCATCATAAAAACATATATAATGAATATATTTAAATATTAAATAGTTCTGTCTTACATATATATACATATAATATTGATGAACTTGATGAAGATAGAAGGTTTCTGTTTATATATTTATAATTCCTTTATTAAATAAAACGTCGAAAAAGTATAGAATCCAAAGGAAATGAGACTCCAAGGTTCATTTACATTAAAGACTTTTTGTGAAAGGAAAAGATAAAGAGTAATAAATGGCGATGTCGATGAAAATATCCCGTACGATACATAAGACACTTTTTCTTGTTTTATTTCATATAATAATATTAATAATTTATATATATGGACTGTGTATTTATTTTATGTATATATTAAAAAAAAATATGTGTTTTTTTTAGGCCTTTAGTAAAAAACATAGTTATTAACATGGTGTTTTTATACCAAACGGGTATTTATTTCTAACTCATCTTTCTTCTTCTCTACTGTACAAAGTTTCTTTCCTTCTCATTCTCCTCTCACCATTCTCCCTCTCTCTCTCTTTGCTGACTTGCTATCTGCTCACTCAATCTCTCATGCTCATCACCAATCACTTCAGTTTATCCAAAAAAAAGGTTAAATAAAGGTTAATAAGCCGTTCAAACATATTTGCACCCCGAAATGTCCCAATCCTCATTGTCGTAACTTTTTACAAGACGAGCTTGTCTTATCCTTGCTCTCAGGCCTCACGTGTATACTTACATCTTCTTCTCTGCTCTATAACGTTTTCTTTCTTTGCTCTGCGTGCGTCGTTTGAACTTCACTCAATCTCATCTACTTTCTCTTTCCTTCTCATTCTTCTCTCGATACTTCGTGCTACTCTCGGATCATCTTTCGTACTACTCTCTCTCTCTATTAAGTATTTAATACTTTATATATATATTTTATAAATATAAATAAAAATATTTTATTAATATTATTGGATGAAATAAATGAATAAATTATTTTTTTGTTTTATGAAATGTGTTCGAGTATTTGTATTTGATTTATTTTAATAAAAAATCAGTTTATCATCTTTCTCACATTATTTATAGTTAATGATTATATATATTGTATTTTGATTTATTATTTTTTTATTTTTTTATGCACATAATTTGTTCTAAGACTTATAGATTCATTTGTGGTAACTAAAAAGCCTCTAGTAAATTGTATAATACCTTTATAATTTATTAACTACTTATTTAATTATAGTTCGTTCACTCATTAAAGGAAATATTACTTGAGTATCATACTAGGTAAAGAAGTATCTTTTATTAATAATTATTTAACAAATAAATATCATATAAAAATGATTATTTATATATATATAATAATAAATATATATTATTAATATATGTATATTATAATATATAACTATTATATATATATAAAATATTAATAATAATATATATATAATATATATAATATTATATTAATATATATGATATATTATATATATATAGATTAATTATTATATATATATATTAATTATAATATTATATATATATTAATGATATAATATAAGGTGATATTATTGTGAGTTTTAAATACTCAACAATCTATATATCATCGATATCCATATCTCATTAAAATACCTACCAATATAAGTTAGTCTATACAGATAAAGTATAAATGTAACATTTGTATTATTATGTAGTAGGAGTAAAATCCTAGGTCAAATTTTAATTTGTGAGCGGTAAGAACTGTAATAATAAATAAAATAAATATAATAAAATCCATCTCAAAAAACTACAATAGCTACAGCGAAAAAGAATATACATTTTTGCGAATCCTTGTAATAATATTTTAAGTTAGAAAATTGATAAAATAAAAATATAATTAAATTAATAAATAAATATATAATATTGCTATTCAGTTTCCATATTTAGTGGACAGCCAATGACTAATAATAATATTAATATGATAGTTATATATATATAAAATAATATATATTAATTATAGTTAAATATATATATATATATATATATAGTTATATATATATTATATATAATTATTATAATTAATATATATTAATTAATATATATATATATATAAATATAATAATATATCTTATATATATTATATAATATAATATATAATATTATTATATATAATATTAATATATATAATTAATATATATTAATATTATAGTATATATAATAATATATATATGTAATATATTTAATATTAATATATAATTATCAAAATTTCTTTAAATATCTTATACTAATATTAATTTTAAAGGTATTTTACTGAAAGTTCTGGGTGAGTTACGTAGCCAGACGTATAGGAAACACAGGGGTATAGTAGGGACGATTTTATCCAAATACTCCAGTGCTAGGGGAGTTGGCATTGGAATCTAAAGTGAACCCCCACGTCCGACTACCACATATACCTCGAGAGGAGGAGCGGAGATAATGGTGAATTAAATTTCCGATTAAGACCCTACACACAACACGCTAAGGGGGGAATTTGAGTATTCTCATAACGCAGCGCATATTTCAAGAATTCACCGGGGATAATTACAAAAGGACTCGAATATGACCTCGCACAAATCTTGCAAGATACGTGAAGTGCTAAATTTAGAGAAATAAATTTTAAAATTATTTGTTATACACTCATTGGAGCGTAATGTAGCATGTACTCTATGTTTTATTAGGTGTATAATATCAAAAACAGTATAGATGAAGCTAAAATTAAATTTAATAGAAATGTTTTATGTGTATGTTCGGTGAAGTATGAACAAGGATATCGGAAGAAGAATATAAAAAAGGTGGTGTTCATAAGGAACGGTGTATATAAAGGATTTCCTACTTTAGATACTTCAAACAATAATTATATGTGAAATTGTGGGAAATATTTTTTGATAGTATATATAATTTAACTAACTTAATTAAGTGTTGTATATATTTTTGGTTATTTAGTATAATTTGACATAATTTTTACAAATATTATTAATATTCCAGGATTCCAGAAGTAAGTATAGTTTTAATAAAACTTTTCGCTTAGCTATAATATTGTTGTGAGATTTTTAATGAAGTTAATAAATATTTATTTATTTTAATATTATATTTTTTATATCTATTACAAAAATTTTATTCCGTCACTCGAAAATAGCTGGAACATCAGAAGTAATAACCAATATCCAAAGCAAAAAAATGATATTCACACTGTTAATTGCTCTCTCATCTTGTAGTAATCAAAGAGGTTTTTTAGAGATATGAGTAGTGGCACATTTATTATAATAAACCCCAAAATATATTACGACACTCTGCTATTAAATATATATACAGATATAAATGATACCACCGTTTTAGTAAGAATGATACTAATAGATATATTGATTTCGTATTTTAAGTGTAGCAATACTAATTACCATTACTTAATTTAAAATAAAAATCTTGAAAATAATATATATATGGAATAATTATATAATGTTATAACAAACGAGCAATATGGTAGCAACAGAGCGAGTCAATGCAAAGCGAATATAATAAATATAAGTAATAACTACTGTAATAAATGAAAATTATATATTTATACTATGGTTATATTATAATATATATAATTGACTGGTTTGTGTAAATAGTTTAGACAGTACCTAATTTTATTTTTTCTTATTAAGCAACAAGTGTATTAAAAATATTAGCATACCGCATTTGATAATAATAACAGAAAGCTACATAGCTTATCAAAGTACCTTAAGTGAGGCGCACACGAACAATAGACCGACCACCTCTAAACCACCATACCATTAAATACTCAAACACAACACACACAAAACCAAACTCGCGAGTCCAACCAAAAACCATACCAACCGAATCACAAAACACATATTCTCACAACACAACACAACCAACACCATGCACTCCTGAAAATCATACTTGATACTCACCGAAACCTAACCAACGCCTACCAACCAAAACCACCACCACACCAACAAAATCACAACCGATCAAAACATCGAAAATCGAATATCAAAGTCAACATATTTCCTTCAACAAGTGTCAACACCTGAAGTTCAAACATACGATCTATACTTTTATCTATTATATACACAATTAACACACCCGAAACTATCTTCAGTGAGACACTAACAACAACAACAACAACCCACATATGAATTACAAGTCATAAATAATTAATTAGATAGCAAAACACGTACAGCCTATCAGAAATACTAACAGTACAGGGATAACAAAGTACTGCCAATAAACTAATAATTATAAACATCAATAAATAAACATTAAATAACCTTAAATGACAAAAAAAATGAAAAGAGTTATAAAAGCATACAGCCATAAAAAATTAAATGACCAAAAAAAATGAATTGAAGAGTAAGAACAGAAAGAATAATTAAGAGAGTTAGTTCATCCAAAAAGAAGAAACAGAATAGATCATCAAAATCATATATCATTTGTGTTTTTCTCTAATCTGAAAAAGATAGGCAGATAAAAAATTTTCCCAATTTATTTTTCAGTTATTTTAAGACACGATAACTCTTGCTACCCAAAAGCAAACTTTCGGTTAATACACAAGAATCATTTTCAATACCCGATCCCCTCTTATTCAAATAAATCCTCCTATCAACACATAAATGAAAGCTTCAGACATCGTTTAAACCACCAATTCCACCCACCCTACTCGAGTACAAGCAAAATCATCCACCATCATATGAATCAAAACATCCATACTATTCCACTATTCCTAAGTGGAATATTGGTTAGTTCCTCGGCTATTCACAATTGAACGCATTCAATCTATTTAAATTAAGGTTAAGCGATGTCTCCTTTATTTCCCTGCAGAGACGTTTCATTATTATTATTATTATTATTATTATTATTATTAATTATTTATTATTATTATTATTATTATATTATTGTTATTATTATTGGATTATATATTTATTATATTATATTATTATTATTTATATTATTATTATTATTATTATTATTATTATTGATTATTTATTATTATTATTAGTGATATTATTATTGATATTGATTATATTATTATTATGATACTTATTATTATTATTATTATTATTATTTATTATTATTATTACAATTCTAGTAGAGGAAATGGGTAAAATGAGCCCTTACTAGGGTATTAATTATGATTTTGTCATGTGTCTCTTGTAGGTAATATTATTTAAAACGGCCTTGAAAATTTAAACCTTCAGCTTACACTATGAACAATTTAAAGCGGGATACTCTAGATTTATATTTAATCTGTCTTAGTAGGACTAATACGTCAAATCCCGAGGAACAAAAGTAATCCCAATGGTCGAAAGGGATTTTGGTTATTCAAATTTGTTAAATAAAAAAATAAACACCAAAAAATTATATAAAAATAAAAAAAAAAAAAAATGCGATATTTATTTTTCTTTTCATAATTTAAAAAAACTAACGAATCCTACAAAACTTAACTTAACCTAACCTAATCACACTTAAAACCTAACCTAACCTATAACCTAACCTTATACTCTCATACAACCTACCCCACACACATCATGAGTCTACCTTAATCCCAACCATAACGCGTACCGTAAACCTGAGTAAACCTAAACCTTATAAACTTAAGTATATACCTTAATCCGTAACCTAAACCTATTATAGTAATAAAACTACTTATAGATATATATATATATAATATATTATATATGATATATATATATATATATAGTTATAATATATATATATAATATATATATATATATATATATAATATATATAGTATATAATATAATATATAATATTAATATATATCTATATGTATATTTATTTATAATTTAAAATATTTTATATTTAAATATATATATATATATATTATATATATATATATATATATATATATATATATATATATATATATATATATATATATATATAATAATTATATATATATATAAAATAATATATATTTGTTAAATGGATAAAACTAAGAAATGCATTTCATGAGTTCCCGAGAAAAATTCAGAAATAAGAGTTTTTATATAATTTTCAAACTACAAAAATTTGTTACTTTTCAATACCAATTAAAATTTTTACTTTATATTATCTGTCTTAAATGAATTGATTTTTTTCATTTTCAAAATAATTTTATCTTGTAGTTAAATTATTTTTTCATTAGATATTTATTGAGTTAAATGAAAAAAAAATAAATACCATATTTTAGATGCACACCATGTTGGCGTACATGCATGGCAGACCAGATGCAATCTGTGGAATTTACATCGTTTTATATAATTTATTGGTATATTGAAATTATATAAAAATTCATTTATATGATATAAGACTGTATGTATATCTATATTATTAAATAATTAAATTTAAATTTCTATTTTCTGATTAAAATTTTGAAAGAATGAATCTAATTATATTATAAATCTGCAAAATTTATTAAAATAAATTTTCTGTAAAAATATAGAAATTTTCTCAATTATTTATCCACTATATATATATATATATATATATATATATTATATATTATATATTATTATATATTATTATATATATACTATATATATATATATATATATATATATATATATATATATATATATATATATATATATATATATATATATATATATATATATATATATATATTATATATATATAGTATATATATATATATTATTATATATATATATTATATATATATTAATATATATATATTATATATATAATATATATATAATATATATAAATTATATATTAATATACCTACCTAACCTAATAAATATACCTAATATCCGTAATCTAAACCTAAACCAATATTAACCGAACCTAACGCTAAACCTTAACCTAACCTAACCTATATACGCTTAACGCTAATGTAACTGAAACTTAATATAATACCTAATGCTCATAATACCTAATTCCAAGAAACCTTAATCTAACCTAACTCTAAACCTAGTAACCTAAATCCTATAACCTAATACTATTAACCTTATATATAATATGATACCTATTAACCCAACTGACTAACCTTAAACTAACCTAACCTAATCTAATAACTAGCTTTACGCGTACCAGGGATTAGTAGTGTGTACTGTGGGGTATCAGCTTGATAATGATATGTAACGACCATTTTTAACCGTTGTATTGACCATATTTCACTCTCAAACCATTTTTAATATAATTAAATAATATGAATACTCAACTATTCAAAGAAAAATCCCTACTCAATATCTTGGTATAAGTATAATTTGACCATTATCCACTATTCTGTAGATGTGACTTAAAAATAGTATTAAATACCTTCTTGTGACTGAATTATATATTCTTACCGTCAAACATTCCTTCGTATTGAGAGCGCTCATGGTGAGATAAACGGAGACAGAGAAACTGTCCATTTGAGGCACTATCGTCAGCGCGTACAATGTTATGTTCTCGTCGTCAAACGTCAATCATTTTATTCAATTTTCTTCCTCACACCTAGCATCGTTTCTAAGCATGGTCCATCCTGAACACATGGAACTTTAGATCTATACTTCTATTCCAGACCCTAGTCTCACCACTATACAATAACACAGGAACAACATACCCTCAATGTAAGACCCTAGCGCACTCAAAACTTAGTCCCTTTTACCACGTTCACCAACGACTTGATTGACCAGCAGCCTCCTGCCATTCAAACTTTCCTACTACACCTGGCATCATCCGTTTCCTTCGCACTCCAACACATACCCCTAATACTGTTAACTCAGACATCTTGTCCAGCGGTCCACCATCTATACAATAACTTCACACTGAGGACTGTCCTCCACTCAAAGCCATAACCTTACTTTATCTACGTTTCACTTTCAAACCCCTCCCTCTTTACATACCCTGCCAAAGCTCAGTCTACCAATCCTCTCAAACTCTCTTCTGACTCGCCACACCACACAAAACCCAATTCATCCGCATATAATAGTAGGGAACCCTCCACTTTCATCTCCATTTCTCCATCATTCTAACAGCCTCCCCTGCCATACCCACTTCGAATTCTTTCATTAACCCCCATCCATATACAAATGAATTAACCAAGAGAGGAACATTAATAAACACAACCCGCTGTCTCACTCCCGCTATTTATCCAGTAACCCAATCACCATTGACAAACCATTTACTTCTTTACACATCGCTTTCACGATCGTCACTACATACTTTTGAGTTCCTGCTCAAGATAAGTCCTCCCACCAACCACCCACCTATGATCACTAACACCTGCCATAAAAGCTTCACCTATTAACTCTATCATACGCCTGTTAGCAAATAAGCAATTAACACTTAAAGATAGTAAGTAGAAAGTTGCTTTTCATTATTAGCACATCCATGTCTGTTTCAAATGTAAAGATTTGATCACACACATCCTCCACCACTCCTAAACGCACCCTTTGTTCTTCACCAATCAAGTCCTCAGACACGACGTACCTTCTCGACCAAAATACCAGCAGTTATCTTCCCTACAAAAAAATAAATAAACTTTTCCCCATATAACTATCTAGGAACAGTTACCACCTAAATCTTAAACTCTTACTTTTAATATAAAACATCTATGAGAGCGAGTAGGAAAAAAAATCCTAAAACCTTACGGCACAATATAAGTATATAATATCAACTATTTATTTAGTTACAAAGTATTATTTTTTACTATTATACTTATTATTTATTACTGATGAGATATATGCATCTAAACCGAACGGATACGTGGGACGAAGGAGGAGGGAGAGTATATCTAAGTGACATAACTTAAATGATCGTGTAAATGCGAAATCTATTTCAGAAAAGTACATAAGAAATAATAATAAAGTCCAATCACGGTCAGAAAATCGATAAAAAAAATGTTGGGACAAGTTAATATGATGCCAAAAGTCCGCTTGCAAGAGAATAATTTGCAATTTTCGTAGACGTACAATAGTGGCAAGTACAAGTAACAATACAAGTACCACGGTTTAGAAACTGCAAGTGCAAGTACAGTACTTCAAAAAAATGTACTTAAGTCCAAGTAAAAGTACAAGTACTTTGTCTTGAAACCCAAACCCTTGATATATATAAATATAATATATATATTATATAGTTATATCATATTATATATATTATTATATAAATTAAATATATATTATATATTATTATATATACTATACTTATACTATAATTATATACTATATATCATATATATACTATATATACAATATATATAACAGTATATATTATATAATATTATATATATTACACTATTTTTTATTCTAGATAGTTAACTATATATATATAAAATATATATATATATATAATATAAAATATAAATATACATAATACATATATATATTATATTATATAATATATATATATATAATATATTATATATATATACTAAGTATAGAGGCAGTCTGAGTAGTCTCCTCCTACCTTATTATAATTCAATTACGATCATGAAGTCTAAATCTTAGAGCTAATATCATTATCGCTTATAACACGCTCTTCAGCACTATCGCACTCTCAATTTTACAGTTCTCAATAATTCGACACCTAATATTATAGTAATATATATACATATATATATATACTCAAATCTCTATCTACTTATTATTCACATATATCGTTCCGCTACTCATATAATATAGTATAGTAATATATATAATTACATTATTTAGTATATAAATTTAAATATATATATTAATATATCATTATATATATATATTACTATATATATATATATAAATATATAAATAATATATATATATAATATTATATAATATATATATATATTATATATAAAAAAAAAAAAAAAATTATTATATATAGTTATATATATATTATATATATATATATATATTAATAATATATTATATATATATATATATATATATATATATATTATTATATATATAATATTTATATAACTATATATATATTACTATATATAATAATAATATAATAATTATATATATATATATTATATTATTATATATAATATATAATTATATAGTATATATATATAATACATATATAATACATTTTTATATATATATATATATATATATATACTAATATATACATATATATATATATATAATATATATATATATATATATATATACTATATAATATATAATACAATATATAATTAATATATACTATATAATATAATATATATAGTAATATACTATATAACTATATAGTAAATATATATATATATCGATATATATATACTTATATATATATATATTAATATATAACTATAATATATATATTATATATATATATCATCTATATAAGTATTATATCATATATAAATATATATATATATATATATATATATGAATATATACTATATATATATATTATATATATAGTACTTATATATATATTATAATTATATATATATAATATATATATATATATATAAATATATATATTAATATATATATAATAAATCTTACCCTACTATTATATACATAATCATACTACTATAAAACTATATCAACCCTCGATTTATATATTTATTTAATGCTTTAGAGAATACTTCATTGGAAACAAACTTATTAAAAAAATAATTTATTAAATGAAAAACCAACCAGCCTGATTGACTATTTATGGTCATGAAAAACGGAAAACCGTGGTTGAAACACTTACATAATCGGTACTTCAATAAACACCAAATTATACCGTTATATATATATCCATAATATATATATATATTATACTACATTAAATAAGTATACTTAATCGATTATCAATGACCAACACAAATAATTATAACTCTATATCATTACCATAATCAATTTAACTAGAGTGAAATTTAACTATCTCAAAATATTACTATATATACACCTACTACTAATAATACAAGTTAAATGTCGATATAATTCACTCAACCTATAATGTTAATATTAAACCTATCCCTATATATATATATAATGAATGAGATCCGTTTATCCATAAACTATTTTTAAATAAAATAAATTTATGGATTCTGAAAGCTCAGATGACAAATATGAAAAAATATTTAACTCTAAGGCTTTCTGCACTTTAATCTGTCTAACGTGAGAACTAAGAGTAGTTTCCACGCTAACTACCTTAGGAATGACTGCAACTTTGACACTAAGAACGCTTCTGTGACTTCTCGTTAAGATGACAGGTCACTTCGCAATTCCTATCAGTCCTGATACGCCCCATGCCATGCATCGAGTTATTCTATTCTGTCTTAAATTTTCATTGTTCCTCCTCAAATCTTATATGGTTCGGTTGTAAATTGTTATCATCATAGCCTAGTAAGCCTAAGTATTATATAGCCTGATATTAATTATACCCTATTAATCGATATTTATGACCATGTGCCTCAGATAACGGCTCCTCACTCCACTTTTCTTTAACGGAGTATGCCTTCACAGCAAAGCCAGGGCGAGGCCAGTTACTCTTTTGGTTCTACTTTACCACAGTTATTCATAATGTTAATAAATATAATTCTAGTTTGATGTGTGAATATATGGAAAAAACAAATATCACTATCATAGGCACCAATTGCAACTATTACTGCCATATATTACAAACATTTTTCATGCAGTAATAACACTGCACGATAACTGTAATTTTGTAAATCACAAGAATGAAACTAAAATTATTGTAACTGTACGATTCCAGCGACTATTTTTTTCTTGAGAAAAGGTGCAATATATAATATATATATATATATATATACTATATATATATATATAATATTATATAATATTATCAGAGCGACTCCTGCACTCGTGCTACTCGTGCTCAGCACGATTTAACATTATAGAAACTAACGATCTATTTTTGCAAATTTCATATGTTACGATAAAATTCTTATTTTTTTTGAAATTAGTACATAATAAATATAAAAGATTATGCAAAATTAAACCGAAAAATATAAAAATAACCTCGATTAAATAACGCTTTTAACGTAAATAAAAATATTTACATGCTAATTAAACTCTGAGTACATATAACTATAAGTTTACATAAATGCGAATGAAACTTTTTGTGTAAATATAAGTGTTTAAATATTATTTGAACTCTGTGTAAATATAAATGCGTTTAAATACAACTTAGATTTTAAGAACAAATATGTGTAATTCTACATGTAAATTAAGCCGCAAGATATTTAAATGTGAATATAAATTAATTCATAAGATTTTAAGTCCTAAAGGTTCTTTCTGTAAATATAAATAAATATAACTTAATTAATATAAATTAATTCATAAGAGTTCATTCTGTTTTCAAATTACATATATTTTCATTTTTCATCAAATTCTTTTTTAAATAAATTTTTGAATTTTGAATGTTTTAAATTCCATTTTGATTTGATTTTTAAAACATTTTTACACATTCAAAAATGTTATTGTAAACTCCCAAATTAAAGTAATATATAAGGAAAAAAACTTTCATATATATTGATATAAAAAAAAATTCATGACCGAATTCTTATCTTTCCAAGTTAAAAAAAAATAATCCAGTCCTATTTCGTATTATGAAACAGAATAAATTCATATATTAAGAACCAAATTAACCTATTAGCATTTTAAAGTTAAGCAAACTTTCTCTTGTTAAAAAAAGTGCCATTCAATAGCAAAACCATTATATTTTTTCATATATGCTGAGTAACACACCAGTTATAACATAAATCAATCTTTTTAAGTTATTTTACCTTACAAGTAATTATCAAATGTTGAAATTTAAGGAAATCGTACTTAAGAGTTAACATTAATAATTTGTAAATCGTTGAAATTATACGAAAATGCGATGAATTTTAGAAAGATATAATAAATTTTATCAACTAGGTTTATATTCCTCCTACACTCTAGAATGAAATTGTGTATTGGTTAATAATTAAAACAAATATTTTGCCATGACTTTCAAAATACTTTATATTTAGTACATCTTACTTAATATCAGACATATATCAATATATACATAATCTATTACTTTTTACCTAACTAACTATTTATATCTCATCCAATAATAACCTTATTATATATTATATATTACTTATCTTTTATAACTAAAACTACTTATCAGAACGTCACAAATCATTTACTATTATATCTAATGTATTTCATATCACGTCAGTTTTAATTTACAAGGTATTATTGCATCCTGACTATTTATAATTCACAAACTTTACGGCTATTATTTTACTTGCATTTTACTGTGACATGTTTCTTTTTGCCAAATGATGAAACCAATCGTTCATAACTACCTTAACCACTTTTTACACGTGACTTTCCCACACTTCAATTCAATGTGGAATTATTCATTAGAAATCGATTTATTTATCAGCGTCTTTCTCAGATTTGCACTCGTGAATATTCGTGATGATGGGTATTTTGCACAAGATATTAACACTCTCTTGTTTCACTAATTATAAAATTGGTTTTCAAGACAATATACATTGAAATAATTTGGTATACTCAAACAATAAGTAAATAATTGCATTAATATTTTTGCTCATTCAAATAATAAAACTCATATTGAACGTCCTGTATAAACATTTTAATATAATTCTCAATCTCTTTCTGTTTCGTTAACAATTTGTGCTTTTTAATGAAAGACAACATTATTTTCTATTCATATAAACACTATCTTAGGGTACGTACATGCAAACTTTTCACAAGATTTACATAAATATTCAATTGTTGAAATATTCAAGTGAAAAATGTTATCTCTTCACAGATAAACAGTTCTTAAAATTTGTATGTGAAATTTCTCATAGAATAAATACCGACAATAATTTTACGTAAGTTTTAAATTATATATTCTTATTATTAACAACAGAGTTCACCACTTTCATTTTGAAATATTTGGTTTTTTTAGACTATAAAATTATCAAAATCATCTTTCGATTTTTATTACAATTAAGTGTCAATTATTAATTAGCACCATCCTATAAACTACTTAATTAATTTATTTTCCTTCTATATCTGCTTTTTGATACATTAGCATTTGTCTAATTGAATACGCTTTAATTAACCTTTTCAAAAATGACTGAAAATAACCTGTTAAAATCATCTTGAGCTCATTTAGAATTTAACCTAGTTTTACATATCCATACCACCATAATGTTAAATTTAAGGAAATCGTACTTTTAAGAGATCTAGCTCCATTTGTAAAATGTGAATTCTAATTATGAATAAAACGTGTTTATTTTTATGATAGAGTTCTAAAATCTTTTTATATTAACAGGTTTACTTCTCTCATTTACAATTTCTAGAAATATATTGGCTCCATTATTATACATCAATAAATATTGACACAACTTTTGAGTGAACATCATTGGCAAACTCGAGTCCTCCTAATCTTTTTATAAGAATAAAGTCCACCATACCATAAATACTATATAAATACAATTCACTTTTCACTTATTGGTGATAACATATTTCGCCATATCAATGTAAACATCATAACAATTTTTCTCTGATAAAAATGCTGTTTAATTACTTCAAATTCTAGTTTAATTTGAAGCCGTGTCCGAAAGGCAATTTCTTTAGAGAATATTGCTATGATATCTCATGTTTCTAATTAGATTCACAGAAAATCCGTATTCGATTTTTACATTCTAGCAATTTTAGTAAGTAAATTATCTACACATGTCATAGAGTATTTGCTTGAATATAGTTATTTTCTTTTATTCTTATACCATGGTTTTATTATCACCAACTACACTGACTAATTTGGTATATAATACATCCAAATTATGATGAATTCTGTTAAATAAAGATCATTTTAATAACTTAAAAAACAAATTATGAAACTTCCTCTCTTTTATGGTTTTTTTATTATATCTATATATATGTTGACTTTATTTTGTATACAAATATATCCTCTTTATTATTTTAAAATTTACATTTACAAGACTAAATTTTTAGATTTGTTTGAATATTTTTAGGTAAATTTTGTTTTTTTTTACATTAACATTTGTAATGTTGAAAATTTAAGAAAAAGCGTTAATTTTTAAGTGATAATGTTGAAAGATTTTATTAATAGGTTTTACACCAAACATATTTGGAACTAATTTGGTAAGTTTAGAATAAAGTATTCAAGTTTAGTAAAAAGTTCAAATTTAAAAGACTTCCAATTATAAATCTTATCCTAAATTAACTCTGCTTTTTTATTCTTGAAATTTGCCTCATATTCATAGTGAATAACACTTTATTGTTATTAATTCAATAATTTGCATGAGATAAAAACGTGTCTCATACACTATCTCATTATTAAGTATTTCTTACAAATTACATTCTTATCCTATAAATTGTTGTTAACTTTTAGTGAATAATTAGTACTGTTATAGATACGTCTCTTAAATATTTGTACACTCGATGATAACTATTCTATCGAGAACAATAGCGTATACTTTAGAGTTTCACATAATTTATATTAAAACCGTTTTTCCACCAATATGAATATTTGGTATATAACAACAAAACAAAATATTGGAATTTCATTACAAACGATAACAATTTTAAGTACAACCTGAATTTATAATTACTTATTCATGCTTTTAGTTGAAATTGACAATTTCAAATATGAAACACTTCTCTTTCTTTTTCAATGATGAATTCACCGTGTTAAATGCATCTGAATTATCTAAGATTTACAAATAATTTAAAATGTTGAAATTTAGGAAAAGTCGTACTTTTAAGAGTTCTAATTTTGCAATGTGAAAATTTAAGAAAATTTTTCGAAGTTAGATAAAAGTTAATATTTCTTTTATTTTAATATAAACATGGTATTATCACATACTAATGATATAATTGTGTTTCTGAAAGAAAGTCTTTATCAAAATAACATACATATTTCTGAAATTACTAAACGATACCGAATCACATACTATTCCATACATCACTTTTATTATTATTATACTTTATTATATATATTATCACTTCACGGATAATAGACCTTATAGAGCTAATATAATAGTAATCAACCTGTTATTATTACCATTATATTCCTTTTGTAATATTAACCTATCACCATGATATATTCAACAATTACATTTACTTACCAAACACACTTTATTTTCTGAAAGTCCCCCATCAATTCCCAGTATCCAAAAACATCCTATTTTTATAATATATATTATAATTATTATATATTCTAATATATATTTATATATATATATTATATATATTATTAATATATATATATTAATTATATATATATTATATATATATAATATAATATTATATAATTAATTAATCTATAATCCTTTTTTTTCTCTCATCTACTTGGGTTTGAACCACGAACCCTGACTTAGTTATTAGGTATATTAAATTTAGTAAGTGATATTTTAATCCTAAATTATCTATGTAACTCATATTAGACACACTTTGAGCTAAAGGAAAACGTGATTCAAGTTGAGTGATAACAAACTTGCTTAACATTACAAGTGATAATGAGCTTTATGGTATTGGTAATAAAAGTGAAATAGAATTTTAAATAGGATATATTTTTATATGTTTATTCAACATGTTGAGATGTTAATTAGCCTAATTATTGTAATATATATTTATATTTATATTAAATATTTATATATATAATATTTATATATATTATATATATTATATATATATTTAATATATTATAATATATATAATATATTATATATTATAATATATTTATAATTTATATAATATATATATATATATATTACATATTATTATTTAAATTAATATACATAATAAATATTATATATATATGAATTATTATATAATAATATATTATACAAAATAAGTAGTATAATAATAATAACTAATAACTTCTTAAAATTTAATATTCAAAAAATAAAAAAAGCTTGTGAAATTTTAATTATATTTATTATATATATTTATATTTATATAAATATATATTTATTAAATTATATATATATTATTTATAATAATATATAATATATATACTTTTCAAATTAAAATATTAATATATATATATATATATATATTATATTATAATTAATATTTTTTTTAAAAAATACTTTTTATTTTATTCTTTTTACTTATAATTAATTTAATCTTATCCGAAATTAAGAATTACTCAGTTTTCCTTAAAGATATAGTTGCATTACGGAAAGGAACATGCAACAATTCGGCATAAAACTCACTCATGATGAAAGGGATTATTCGTCAAAAATCATTTTTAACTTATGAAAGTTATGGTTGTAATCTACATACTGTTTTGGTACTTAAACTATAATTATATTTAATTAGAGAGAGAGATGAGAGATGAGAGAGAGAGAGAGATGTAGAGAGAATGTGTATTGGAAAGAAGAGCAGACGCACGAGAGAAGAGAGAGAGAAGAAAAAGAAAGAAAAGGAAAGAGAGAGAGAGAAGTAATAGCTTTCCATCTGGCTGTTCCAATAGAGAGATATATTAGATTGAATAATTAAGATATTTTTCAAATCTTCCCAATTTTGATTGATTGTGCGCATTTACTTTAGGAAGAACTTTATTGTTGTATTGCTCTTCATAAATCTGTTTTTCAAAGAGTGCAGAGTTTGAAGGCCAATAGGACGTTTATAATTTGGAGTATTTTTATTATCGTTCGTTACAATCTTTTGTGCTTTGTTGAAGGACTCCCTCCTTCAATCAAAATGGAAATGTATTTAATTAAAATTTTGGGAAATTTTTAACGTTGTTAGTGATTTTCTACAAAAAAATATCTTTAATAAATAATAAAAAGGGAATAACCTAGTAAATAAGCTGCTTCTATTAACTATAAATCAAATTTTAAGAATAAAATAGTTAAAATATATAATTAATTTTGAATTTGCATTTATTGTTAATATAATTGCAGCGTATGGAAATTCAGGCAGGTAAGTTTCACTATAGTGCGCATGCAGAATCTTGCCGACATTTGGTATAATTCAGGATCTTAGTGTAGTCATAATAATATATATTTTATTAATTTATTATATATATATATATATATTAATTCTATAATTTTTATTATTGTATATTATATTATTATTATTTATATTAAATATACTATATATATTTATATATATATATATTATAATTATATATATATATATATATATTCCGCAATACCGGGAACAGGCTTCTACTAGTTGCCTGGGCGAATACGTGAATATCTGCTCAACGTTCTCTTCTCTTTTTCCAGCATCTTATCTCTTTTTCTTCTCTCTTCCCTCTTTTTTTCCAATCCCTTACTCTCTCTCTCTTGCTCTTCTTATCCTATCTCATCTCATCTCTCTTTGTATCTCTCTTCTTACTCTCATCAACACATTACGCACGCACACGCACGCACACCTCACACACACACACACACATGCGGTAAATTTGTTTTTTACGGTCGTAATGAAATTTTTATTATCTCGAATTTTACATTTAATATTTTCCGACCCTCAGAAATTCGAATTGCCTTTGGATACGGAAGGGAATACTTTGTAATTGCCCGGATTTTACGGAGTTTTACTTAAATACGCAGGGAAAGAGAAATTGAGAGAGTTTAAAAAAAATTATTTTTTAATTATGGGTTCCAATTCATGAACTTTTTTAAAGCCTAAGTTGATTAGTATGCAAATCATTGAAAAGTTTTAAATGACACTTTGTGGTAATATTTGACATTGTAAAAACCAACTGAGCAAATTGTCCAACGTAACAATTTTTAATACTCTATAATTAAAAAAGATCAAAAAAAAAAGATCTCTTAAAAATTAAAAAAGAAATTTACTAGGAATTTCAAAAAGGATTGAATTTCAAAAATAAGTTTTAAATGTTCAAAATTTGCATAATACCTTGTTCATATTTAAATATTTTCATTAAAGAAAAGTAATGTACTCATATGTACTGTATATGATAATTTGTTTAACGGGTCATTTTGGGATTTTTTATTAATTCCTGAAAATATTATTTTTTATTATACCTTGAAGCATAGTTTATATCAGATTCTATATATTTTAGTATATTAAAAATTTATATTTATAATTTTTTGTTGGTTTTTTTTTAAGTTTTTCCCACATTTTTTCAATAATATATTATGTAAATTATAATAATTGCCATTTTTAGAAGAATATAATCTTGGTACAATGTTTAAAATATTCCCCAAAAAATTAATCACACACTATATATATCACTATATTTCCGTTGAAACTGAAAAAATCTGGAAGCGAATGAAGTATGTGGATGTGCTAAAGTAGGAAGTAAGAATGTTAACAGTGAGTGGTGGAATGAAGAGGTGATGCAAGCGTTTAAAGGAAAAAAAAGAAGCGTGGTTGAATGTAATAAAAGCCAATGATGAGGTTTCAAAAGAAAGATGTTTGGAATTATATAAGGAGGAAAAAAGAAATACTAAAGATGCAAATGTAGGAGGAAAAAAGAGGTAAATGAACAGTTTGGAAGGAGGATGAATGGGGACTTAAAGGGAATAGGAAGCTCTTCTGAAAGAAAGCGAGAAGGTTAAGAATGGGAGAAAGGTGAATCTGCTTAGAATAGTGAATAAGGATGATGCTTTCGTAACTGATAAAATGAATGTGAGGGAGTGTGGAGGGAACACTTCGAAAATCTGCATAACATTGGAGGTAATTAAGAGGTGATATTGAATGTGTGTGGGTTTGATGGTTCAAGAAGGAATAGGTATTTTGGGGATGAGGTCATTAATAAGGAGAAGGTAATGGGTAGAGTGAGTAAGTCTAAGAATGGTAAATCTGCAGGTATAGTTGAAATTACTGATGAAATGATCAAGAACGGAGGAGAGATGGTGATTGAGTAGATTTAGAAGTTGTGTAACAAAGCGATTACGGAGTGTTTAGTTCCGAGGGATTGGAGAAGAAAAGTAATAGTACCTTTATGTAAGAGTAAGGGGGATAAAGGGTAACTGTAGGAATTATTGGGGAATTAGTTTATTGAGTGGTGTAGGGAAGATATATGCTGG